>QGMF01000285.1:0-42103 GCA_007821475.1 Lachnellula arida
AAAATAGATTAATAGAAAGTTAACTATATTAATAAATAGGAAAGACTAATAAATATTAAAGATATCTAAGGCTTTCTAGGCTTCGCGAATTTCTATAGATAATTTATAAAAGGTTTCTTAAGTATTACTTATAAACTAGTTAATCTCATGAAAAAAGATATTAAATAGAGCTAGTTAGATACCTATAAGAAGTCCTTCCGCGCCCTTAAAATAGCATTTATAAGCGCTCCTATCTTGAAGTATTTTAACTCTAAGCTAGAAATCTTTATAGAAATAGATATATTAGACTTTATCTCCTTAGATATACTCTCCTAAAAAGATACTAATAGAGTACTCTACCCTATCGCTTTTATATTAAGGAAGCACTTGCTAGCTAAATATAACTATAAGATCTACGATAAAGAACTTATAGTAATAGTATATAGTTTTAAAGACTAGAGAGCAGAGCTCTAAGAATCTACTTATAAGATTATAGTTATTATAGACTATTACAACCTAGAATACTTTATATTAATAAAAGCTCTAATATAAAGATAAGTATAGTAGAGCGAGTTCCTCTTATAATTTAACTTCGAGATTAGCTAGAGGTTAGGAAAATAAAGCACTAAACTAGACGCACTTACACGTTAGTCATAAGACCTCCTATAGGACGAGAATGACCCCTATATATAATTCTAGAGCTAATTACTACTAAAGCCTTATAATATATCACCTGAACTATATACTACAAGACCCCTAATTTAGATATCTACGTCCCTAGTAGCACTAGATAACTAGAATAAGGAGATAGCAAGCGTTAAGATCACGCGACTACTAGAAGAAGGTTACTAGGCTAATAAATTCTAGCACTATATTAAGAAGGAGATAATAAAGCTAGAAGGCATCCCTAGATTAAAGGAGATATTACTCTCTAAATATACTATTTAGAATAATCGCCTCTACTTTAGGGATCGCCTCTATATCCCTAACATGGAATTACGCATCTTCCTACTATAGCTAGCCTATAACTCTCCTAAATCAGAACACCCTAGGAAGAACGCTATATATAAGCTAGTAACTCGAGACTACTTCTAGCCTAAACTCTATGCTAATTATATTATATTCTGCCGTAACTATTATAGCTATAATTAAAATAAGACCTCCTATCTATAGTATTAAGGCGCACTTAAACCGCTACTAATCCCCGCGCAGCGCTAGCGAGATATTAGCATTAATTTCATTAGCCCTATAGTTAAGAGCATAGAAGGGAATAATATAATTATGCATATTATTAATAGACTATTAAAAGAAAAGCATAAAATCCCTTATTATATAATAATAATAGCCCTAGACCTAGCCTAGCTATATATCTAGAATATATAGAAGCTTTACGGCCTGCTAGACATAATTATTTTAGACTATAAGTCTCTATTTATATCTAAGCTTTAGAAAGCTATCTATAAAAGACTTTATATTATAGCAGCTTTATTAATAAGCTTTCACCCTAAAACTAATAGTTAGATAGAGATCGCAAATGCTACTACTACCTAATTCCTGCGCTTCTACATTAAGTATATATAAGAAGACTAGGAATAATAGTTACTATTAGCTAAATTTGCAGATAATAACGCGGTATTAGTATTAATAGGGATATTACTATTCTTCGCAAATAAGGGTTACTACCCCCAAATAAGTTTTAGACTACTAAGAGGAGTAGCTTCTAGGGCCCTAAAGGCGCTAAAAGCTTAGAACATAGAGGGAAATAACTTTATCTAAAAGATAGAGGATATAATAACGCTCCTAATAATAAACCTAAGGAATACTTAGAACGCCTATAAGGAATAAGCAAACGCGAATTAATCTCTAGCGCTAGTATATAGACTTAGAGACCTTATCTTTCTCTTAACTAAGAATTTAATAATAGATAGGCTAATAAAGAAGCTTAATATTAAGTTCGCGGGATTACTAGTAGTCTAGAAAGCTATAAGATCCTATACTTATCGTCTTAAACTGCCTTATAAAATAGGCAAAGCCTATAAAACCTTCTATACTAACCTCCTTTAACCTACGCCTTCTAACCCCCTTCCTAGATAGAAAAACCCTCCGCCACTACTAGTTTATCTTAATAAGGATAGCAAGAAACTATACGCTATTAAGGCAATATTAGATTTAAGAAGGAGAAAAGAAGTCTTTAAGTATTTTATCCACTAGAGAGGGTATAACGCGTCAGATTAGTTATAGGAACTGCTAAATTATATTATTAACACCTACGCCTCTATATAAGAGTTTAGAGAACGATACCTAAAGAAGCTATAACCTATAAAGAAAGAGCTGCAGCTCGCACAAACTTTACGCTTATTATAGGGATAGAAATATTATTATAGAAGAATATATATATATAATAGGGGAAAACCGCGAAAGACGCTATAGTTAGGTGATAAAATTTTTTTCGACTAATAGGAAGGATAGACGTAAGAGGGGACCTACTATTATAGTGCTAGTTATGTGATATATGTGAATGCGCGTATAGGAGTCACGTGGACCACCACTATAATATTTATATATAATCGAGTGTTCCCTACAAACCTCTTTACTCTTTGCGTTTATCTTATTTACAGAATATAAGACCTTGAGCTATATTCGTCCCTTAACACGGGAGGAAAAACCCAAAGACTTGTTAAAATGCAGGAAGTAGACAATTAACTTTCGACCCAAAAGGAGTCGAGAGAAGAGATGAGAGGAAGCCAACGAACAGAGAGCTGTGAGAACGCAGCACAGTGCAATATTAAAACCTCCTTTGCGAGTTCAAGTTGGAAAGGCGAAAGGCGGCCTCTGGTACCTTTAAAGGACTTGTAATCTGACATATGGCAGCCTTTTTCAGAATCTGATATTGGCCTTTGCAACTAGCAAATCTGTGCACCGGTGTTAAGCTAATTCCTTGTTGACAAATTTACGCACCATGGCTAACGAGGCTGAAGCAGATATAAATCCCTCATACCAGGCAACGACCAGTAAGCTCTGACAGCAAACATCGTCTTGATTCTTTGATGACATTTTGGCACTGCTCAAAATGCCAAAAGAGAGTCATTGAGCGACAAAGGGTCCCTTTTCCGAGACCCTGATTGGCAGGATCGAGGAGCATGGTTGCAACTCCGGGGGTGACTTCTGTGTCTGTACTGCTATCGGGCAAGAGGCATGCATGGCTCACGACTCCACCTCCACATTCCCTGGTAGGGGTACATTCTTGATATTGATAGTGGACGGGGGAGGGGAGGGGAGGGGAGGTTACAGGAATTCGCGCACAGTATTTCTGAGCACCCGGAATATTCGAGGACGCCTCACCAACTACCCCCAAGATTCTCCAACTTTCATCGAAAAGCTGCTTCTTCCACCAGCAAAGGTCCAACCAAAAAATGCCTCATACATGGCGTAAGATACAAGCAGGATCATCCATATGTCGTACCACATCTGCGGATAAAGGTTGTGCTAGTTGGATGGAATTTGCCATATCTCCACTCCTTTGCGGAATCACGGTCCCACAGAGTCACAGTGCCCCGATTCTCCCAGGCCTCTGGAAACGATTACTTAGGGCTATCTGGTGTAATCGCGCTTGCAACATCGAATACTTGACATGCTTCAAAAGCCAAGCTGTCCGTCCCCTGTCCGGGAAAGAAATGCCTAACCAGGTCGCGTGGATATCCCATGCACCTGCCACGGCACCGGGCGTTTTTGTTGGTCAAGGCTCAGACTGTTTCGTGGGTGACAACATGATCGGATATTCCCCAGGATGTTTTTGGCATGGAAGTACGTGTGTACCGGATTCCTTCAAGCTGAGGTAATTTTGCAAGACAACTACAAAGAAGATCAATGGAAAGTGAGCACTTGGGGAACGACCCCTAAGCTAATCCCATCCAGCCCCGTTTTGCCAGCTGGAAAGAGGGACGGTTCCAGTCTACTTAGACTGCAGACGGTAGGGCATATTCGGCAATCTAACTGAGCGTCGTTCGATTTGTCATGCGAATAATCTCCAACAGCACTTAAACTTTTGTTCTCAGGATATGTGGAGCCTTTACTGAAAGTTCAAGAGCGAGATTCCCCCATCCCCGTGGCCTTCGTCATTCGGTTGAGAGGAGCGCCGAACAGAGTCTGACGGAGAACGCAAATACGTACTTGAAGGGACATTGGTGGCGTATTAAGAGCAGGTACTTGCAGTCTTATGATTACTCCTTTGCTGGAAGGTAGGTCCGCTGCGATGGGAGAGGCAATGAGGCATCTCGAGGCCCTAAGATTTTATAATTCTAGAGTTAGATTTTAGATTTAGACCTTTTTACCTTTAGACCTCTTTGCACTAAAAGTTGATTTCTGCCACTAGTTAATTATAGTGCTGTATACGATTGAGGGAACGCAAATACTAAGTTTAATATCGCAATAACCTCCGATTGGACTTAGATAGCCTCGATCAAATCTAACAATACAAAAGGTGTGTATCGTAGATTCATCCTCGACGGTAGGAATGAAGTAACGGCGGCGCCAACAAAGTTCCTTGGGTACGGGTGCTTTTTCCAGAAGTATGAAACAGGCAGCGCAGATCCCCTCTAGCAAAGGTCCAAGAGTAAAACAACATATCCTAATATATCACACATCCAGAAGCTCAACCCACAAACCCTCAACCCCGCTTGCCAAGCCATCCCGGACTCCACAACCATGCCTCAAACTCTTTACCCTCCAAGTCCTTCGGTATACACTCCAGAGGCTGTTTCCACCGCTTGTCCTCAAGCTTTCCATAGTCTTCGTGACTAGTTGGATCCTCAGCAAAAGCTTTTGCGACCTGTACTTCGGGATTGTCGTCTCCTTCCATAATCCTGCGTCTTTCGAAAGCTCTATTAGCAAACACACTGGCACGCGCCTCATCGCCATGAGTAATAGCACACACGAAGGCCTGCGCGTATGTCCTGAACCCCAGAAAAACAAAGTCCATCCGCAATTCTGTGAGAAGCTCAAGGGTCACCTTGAGGTTGGTGAGGTATTTCTCTGGACATCTCGAGATGTAGTCGCCGGACGAGGTGTTGGCTTCCTCAATTTCCTTCATGTGTCTGTATATTGCATCGGCGGCCGCCCGTATATCAAGCGGTTTCATGCATCGCTCGCAAATGCACTTGAAGTGGAGTTTGGATTGGATTCTGTCTTGCCGGGTTTCATATGGCCAGTACAAGTTGAGCTCGTAGCAGAGGGTGATTTCCTCGCCAGACTTGATCTCCCTAATCGCGTGAACAGTTTGTTTACTGAGGGCAGGATTCCAGCAGGCGTACGCATTAGGTAGGCAGCTGTGGTTGATTAGGTTTCCGACCTTGAACAAGCCAAATCGGGTGGCACGGGTTCCAGTGGCTGCTAAAGGAATGGCATTCGTTTCGACTATTCCCAAAAATGGTGTCGAGCTCCCTGGAAGGCTGTTTTGGAGCGAAAAAACAGCCCGAGTATCCTCTCGGCTTAGTTTTTGATCCTTGATGGCCTTGGCTATGCCCGCATTACTTAGGCCCCTGCTGAATTCGAGAAGAGGACTCTCGCAGAGTATTCGGGTCCCGAGAGGAATTGTCATGGTCGCTCGCATGCCTTTTCCCTTGTTGGGAATCTCGACAATGGTGTACATGGTGGACATGTTGAGAAAGCAAGTGTACAATACAACACGACGCTGTTAATGATTGCTCTGCATGGTCGTGGGGTGCAGCTTACCCATAGCAGGTATTTATAATATGGTGTCGAAGTTTCCGATTTTCGGTCTTCGATGTTTGCGTCTGTCGATGTTTGCGTCTGTCGATGTTTGTGTCTCTCGATGTTTGGGTTTGTCGATGAGAAGTCATGACGATGGCGAGGTTGCTCGCAAGTTCCTATTTTCGTTCAGCAAGCGGCGTTAGTCTGACTGCGCATTTTTTTATAGCAATTGCTTAACTCTGATGAATTGAATATCGTATAGCAATCACGCCAAATCAATAACGTCTTTGTAATATGCTTATTGATTAATTCAACACGACCAGATCTAGTTCCCAGCCAACACCTGACTCCAACGCCTTTCTATAAAATTTACAACCCTATTCTGGCTATACCAAACGCTAACCACATCGACTTTAATCCCTCCAGCGGTTCAAAAATCTTTGCATATCGTTCGAGGGGGTGGGCGATGATTGGGTGGCGGCCTATTTGGATGTCAGCAGTTTGCTCCAGGAAATTTCGTCAGGAGCCATACCGTATTTGCATGACTGGAAACGCTGAAAGTTTGCGACTGGGTGAGGGTAGTAACTTGACTTGGACTTGGCATGAAGGTGCTGGCAAATTGAACGGCAGATGTAGGGTTGAGAGGGGCGGTATCTGTCTTTGTGATCGCGGTTGGAGGAACTGGCTGCATAGGAGCGTACTTTGTGAGGCCGGTTTGAAGTGTGTATGTGATTCCAAAATTGCCCTCAGCTTGTGTGCTAGAAGCACTTCCAGAGTCGGCCAGGTTGTTCACTGTGGCGGGCGGAGATGTGTCTGTGACAGCTGCATTTGCAGTTATAACCGCAGCAGGAAATGTACCAGACATACCAGTAAGCGTAAATCGACTCGAGTAAGTAGTGATGGTCCCTCCAGCTGTTGCCGTCGACATGAGTCCGAAAAAGCTTTTGGAAAAGTTAGCATTCAGTCAGTCCCAAGAACATCGGTGCCCCTTACTATGCATTCGTAGTACTTCCTCCCACACCAACAGGAACAGTCACAGCCACAGAGTTCCCAGTAGTATAGACGCCATTGGAAGCCGCAGCATATAGCTGGGTTGGGCTTGTACCAGAGCCTGAATATAGGAACAGCTGATAGGTCGAGAGATCTGCGAGAGCCGGTGCACTACCATCGTCCTTCCACTCGACTGTAAAAGACGTACCACCAGGAACAGACGCGGCTGCAGCGGGAGAGGAGAATACTGGTACGGCAGATGCTAAGGGGGCGAGCGTCGCGAGGAAAACGAGGGCTCCTTTGAAACGCATGACGACGGCGGGTGCTCTATGTGCGAAACGAGTGACTTATTCGAGGACTTGGAATCGAGTATGAGGGTCGTGGAAGTCGAAGTTGAGAATTGATGGCGATGGGCGTTGGCGTTGGCGATGAATGGCTTTTTGGTGAAGTGATGTGTGGTGTTGGGAGAGATATCAAGGTCCTGGAATTAGCCGCTCGTAGCGCGGGAGCGGGTCTTTTCTATTTTAGAAACACGAACAAACCGGGAATCAGCTTCGTATTTACAGTAGTAGAAAATTGGTTAATCATAAGAAACATAACTCTTACTGTAAATTATCAGAAACCTCGTACCTCACTCTTTACCATCAGATTAGATTATTGTATTGTGTTGTTTTACATACAAGACAGGTTAAAGTTCACTTACTACTTACTATACTAGACCAGAGCAAGCCATCAAAGATCAAGCCATATTTTGCCCCACGCTGCATGCATCGACGGTTATCAGCGGGCCAATTCTCTCAATTGTTTTTACTCACAATTCTCCAAAATTGCGCCACTTCCCCTCCGTCAAGTAAAGAAAGCCATTCAGCTTCTCCGTCTGCTTCCAAAAGTTATCTAGATACTTATTAAAGGCCCATCATGTCAACAATCAGCAAACCCGCTGTGAAGCCAGCGCTTGCCCTGTCAGCCACCGAGCTGATCGGCAACACCCCGCTGGTGAGACTGAACAAGATCCCTCAGAGTCTAGGAATCGAGGCCGATGTGTATGCGAAAGTGGAACTCTTCAATGCCGGTGGGAGTGTAAAGGATCGTATTGCTCTGCGGATGATCGAGGAGGCAGAGAAGTCGGGAAGAATAAAGCCTGGAGATACCCTCATTGAACCAACAAGTGGTAATACGTACGTACAGTCCAGTCTATTTAACGGCATATCCATGTACTCACACGCTATAGAGGTATCGGTCTTGCCCTCGTCGGTGCCATCAAGGGATATAAAACCATTATTACCCTCCCCGAGAAAATGTCGCCCGAGAAAGTCGCTGTCCTCCGAGCGTTGGGTGCTACGATCATTCGCACCCCAACTCAAGCTGCCTTTGACTCCCCCGAATCCCACATTGGTGTTGCAAGGCGTCTTCAAAAAGAGATCCCGAATTCCCATATCCTAGACCAATACACGAACAAGGACAACCCAGAAGCGCACGAGTTTGGAACAGCTGAAGAAATATGGGAACAGACAGCTGGAAAAATTACAGCAATTGTTGCAGGTGCTGGAACTGGTGGGACCATCACCGGCTTGTCTCGAGGACTGAAGAAGCACAATCCAGATATCAAGGTTATTGCAGCAGACCCCTTTGGATCAATCCTTGCTGTACCCGAAAGTCTGAACCAAGAGCACGCAAATGAAGCATACAAGGTGGAGGGAATTGGTTATGACTTCATCCCTGATGTTTTGGATCAAAAGGCAGTGGATGTTTGGTATAAGACCGATGACCGAGAATCATTTGGGTATGCGCGACGATTGATTGCAGAGGAAGGTCTCCTGGTTGGCGGCAGCAGTGGAAGTGCAATCGCAGCGATGGTCAAGGGTGTCAAGGATCTCGGTCTCAAGAAAGGGGACACAGTGGTGGTCATCCTCCCCGATAGCATCCGCAGTTATCTCTCCAAATTCGCCGACGACGACTGGCTGGCAGCCAATGATCTCCTTCCTTCAACACCACCAACCACTACCCCATCGTCACCAATCCTTTCTACCACGCAATCTAAGAAAGATCCTTACTCTGGCGCTACTCTCCGCTCCCTCCGTCTCAAGCCCGTTACTACAGTCCTTGCCGACTCACCCTGCTCTGAAGCAGTCGAGACTATGCGCGAAAAGGGCTTCGACCAGCTCCCCGTTCTCGCCCCAACTGGCGGAAAGCTCGTCGGACTCGTCACCCTTGGTAACTTACTAAGCTGGATCAGTCGCGGCCGAGCGAGTGGCAAGAGTCCCGTTTCGGAGGTCATGTTTGACTTCTCTTCTATTCCAGAAGTCATCACAGACCCCCGAGATATCAGCAAGCTTGCCGAGGCTCCTAAAACCAATGGAGTCGAGCAGAATGCGGCAGGAGAAAAGAAACAGAAGACGCCGAAGAGAAAATTCGTTCAAATCACACTTGATACCCCAATCAGTGCTTTGAGCAAATTCTTCGAGTGGAACTCCGCTGCGATCGTTACAGAAAACGGGGGCGCCGATAGTGATGGGCTACCTAAGCCAGTCGCTGTCGTTACCAAGGTCGACTTATTGAGTTGGTTGGTAAAGCAATCTAAAGTATAAATTACGCTAGCTGGGCAAATTGATTCGATTTATAGGCGTAGGGTTCTGGTTACTCATTTGGCCTTTGGCGTTCTCAGAGAGCGGGGCATAGAAGGCTTCAACGCCTGCAGATATTGGAGTTTAGGGATAGATTCTTGAAGCTATCTAGGGCAACATTGTGAATATTTGGCACTAGATATTTCTTAGATATTTAAAATAAACAAACTCTTCAACATGACCCGCTGTCCGAGTGGAGTCTCAATGCTGGTGGTTCTTCGGAATCTTTCCTTTGAAATTTGTGGTAGTTTATCGATACTTCGAGCCATGTCGTTTGATGAAGCCCAAGTCTACTATATCGAAAAGGTGCAAACGTGTCCCTATTGACTTTAGCAATACTTCCCCGTTGTTAAATTTGAATATCCCATGCCATAAATCCAAGCACTCCAATATTTCTCCCTGGGACTACGCGAGCGCCACGCTAACTGCCTGAGCCTTCGTGTCCAGGGCGCACCTGAACTCAAGGCACAAGCTTACCAAGGCTATGATTTGTTTGATACTTAGGATGCGGCGTGAATTTGCTCGCTTTCGATTCCATGATGTCAGCGAGAGTCGAGGTTTCCCAACTTGGAAACTGATGGGATTTCGATACCTGATACTGGTGGTAGGTGCCGAAGGTGGGAAGCAGTCATGTTTCTCCCTTTCTAGGAGCAACGAATGAGTTCTAACTCCAAGTCATTAGTAATTAGACATAAAAGTCTGTACATTCTGACTATGTAAGAAAGCATGAAAAGTTGGTGTTGGTGTTGGTGTTGGTTGCGTTCAGACAAAAAGGGAAAAGGGGGCTCTTGCTGTCCTTGAGTATACGCCCGGTATTCTGAAAGCTACGCGGAGGATAGGGGCTGGGAAATAAGCGATGGGTCAATGTAGCTAACCCAAAGAGGTAGAATGGGGTGTGACACCAGCCTTTTGCTCTTAAATGAGAGGGGTATCGAGTTCTTTAGGCTGTCACGTGGATGGTTGCCAGGGGATGAGACAGTTGGCGGAATTAAGGCATCAACATTCGTAAATTCGGTTGGTATACGTACAGCTATTCTTTTTATAGACCAAGAGAGGAGGTTAATTTACCCACGGCTATAAAGCCCTGCTCATCCTTTTGGTTTTGTAGCGATTTCGAGATCAACTTGGTTCATTTCTAGCTCGCGCAACACAATTGAATCAATTTTACAGAAAGAAGCTACGTATCGGCATTTAAGTTTTAAATCACATACGATCAGATAATTCCATTAATACAGCAAGCTATGTCGACGACAGAAGCAGATTACATCATCGTCGGAGGAGGGCTCACTGGCTGCACGCTGGCAGCAAGACTACATCAAGGCAACCCTTCGCTCATTATCATCATTATTGAAGCGGGACCGGATGCTTCTGATAATCCAAATGCTAGTTCGCCCTTGGGCAGCTTTGCTCTTACAGGGTCTGACTTGGATTGGGCGTATCCAAGTCTTCCTGATGCCTCAACAAATAACAGAGTCCATATCAACAATGCTGGGAAAGCTCTTGGAGGTGGCAGCACTAGTAATCAACCCTTTTCTTTGTCCCTCCACTCTGTCTTCGCGGTGTTGGGAATCCCGAAGCGTGTTTGATCCAGGGAACACGATACTAATAACCTGTAGTCAACTACGCGGGCTGGTCTCGTGGGAATGCCGCTGATTACGATGCGTGGGGTGCAGTCGTCGACGATTCTCGCTGGAGCTATGCCGGCCTGCTTCCATTCTTCAAGAAATCCGAGACGTATTTTGACAAGAAGGCCAATCCCGAGCAACATGGGTTCGAGGGTCCAATTCATATCATCTCAACCTCGGCCAGCGATCCTGATCGCCAGTATGGCCTTCGGGAGCCGCTACTGAAGGCTTGGACCGATATTGGAGTGAAATTCAATCCCGATCCCGTCGGCTCCACGGAAGGAATTTCAGAATACCTTGAGAACTGGAGAGATGGACAGCGACAACCCGCTCAGAAAGCGTATGGAATTGAAGGCATCACAGTGATTGTGAATACGCGTGTTAATCGCGTCGTATTTTCCAAGGACAAGGAGGAGAAGCCGGAAGCGTCTGGTGTTCAGCTCAGTGATGGCAGGTTAATCAAGGCCCGTAAGGAAGTCATATTATCTGCCGGCACGTTTGGAACGCCCCATATCTTGCTGCTGTCAGGTATTGGGTCTGCATCAGCTCTGTCTGCGCTCGGAATACCTGTTGTTCACGATGCACCAGAAGTGGGCCAGAACCTGTTCGACCACTTTGCACACTTCCAAATGTGGAAAGTTCGCCATCCAGAAGAAAGTCTAGCCATGGGTAACCCAAGCTGGAACAAACCTGCATACTTCAAAGGCATGCCCTGCGACTGGGTTGTGAACGAAACAGTTCCATCCAACTTGCTGGAAGGGGTCGAAGCATCGACCCAGGACAGTGACTCGTCACTTCTGAAGGCTGGCAGGTGTCACATCGAGTCACAAGTCATATATGCACCTGCGGGTATTCCTGGTGTGCCCATGAACGGGACATTCATCGCGAGTTCAATCATGCTCCTCCTCCCCACATCTCGAGGTGCTGTTACACTCGCATCGGCGTCGCCCTCAGACCTGCCGCTTATAACGAGCAACTACTACAGCACTAAGGCAGATGTAGCCTGTCTTATCTATGGTACTCGGCGGATGTTGCAGGTAATGCTCGAGACATCACCGGGTAAAGAGTATATTGAAGGCGAGATAACGCCACCAGGGCAAGCTGAGCTTTCCCCTGGCTCGGTAGATGAGGAAATCGAGAAGCGAATCAGGGCAACAGGCATTTCCCACAAGCACGCAGCTGGTACAGCAGCAATGGGAAAAGTGGTGGGGTCTGATTTAAAAGTTGTTGGTGTTGGTGGCTTGAGGGTGGTGGATGGCAGCGTTCTACCAGTGCCGATTGGTGGCCATCCACAGGCTACACTCTATGCCCTTGCTGAGCAGGCGGCTGAGATCATACTAAACGAAGCCTGAGCTTCGCTTCTCCTTTGGGGGTGCTTACAGAGGTGCGATCAAACAAGTCACCAGAAACAGTTGTGCCTGAATTTAAGGATTCCCCAACATCTGGCTGTGATGTCGTCTTAGGCGAGTCGTTCTTTATGTGTAACATTAACGAGCCGAATCTACAGTACCCTATAAATTAAGTATGTGCATTTAGGCAGGGAATTCGGCATATAAGTCGTAGGTACAAGCATTCAAATTTCTAGAACCTTAGTGGTAGAAGAAAAAAAGGGTGATACCACTCCCTATGGATCTGAGATTTAGGCTATAATTATTTGAACTTTTGAAACTCCATTGCATTGCAGGTGCAGCCTAAAAGCGAGTTAGTGATGCCTGAAAATGCCGTGAAGTTGAACGCACAGACACCCCACCCCGATATGCAGGTAACTTTACATGGATAAATACCTTAACAGTAGCGTGCCCGGCCTTAGCGCAGCATACTACCTCCGTATACTGCATACGTCGTCTACACATACGGACATTTGGGAGAACACATCGGAGGAACCTCTTGCTACAATAGTTGCTCCCATGTTGCTACGGAGGATTCCGAAAAGTCTGAAACTGTAGAGCTTACCATACATCGTTGAGCTGTATGGTTTTGACACTGAACCCTCCTCACTTAATAGTGGATTATGTAGGCGAGTTGATTAACTCATACAGTCGGAAGCCTGCGGAAAACACAATTGAAAACTAAGTAGTTTTCGGAGAAGGCCATATACTATCGGAGTTAAGAGATTTTCAAATGGCCAGTTCCATTCTGACCCTTGAGAAAATCACTAAAGTAGCCAATAGAACCCTTGTAGTCTTAGACTTCTCGGCAAAACGTGAGTATTGCGCAATTTGCGAGTATAAGGTTGATAACCATGCTTGCAGCTGTTTAAGTGGATCCTACAGGGACTATACAGCTTGTGAGGAAAGCTTTCTTTCGGAGCTCTTATCCTTAGAGGTATTTATTGGCTGCACCTTCGCTGACCCTTCCGGAAAACAATATCGAATTACTTCGTCCCAGGCTACACAAACCCCACGCACGGCCCATTTATGGCCGCTGGCGTCCCTCGTACGGTCTGAACTTCTGCTCCCACGGAGTACATAGTAAAGGGGACACATCGGACGCGCCCCTGCTAGTTTTTACCTGCTGCTATGTCGTTGCTAGGTACGTTTTACCATATAAAATGGGCATTTTTGAGTACTCACGGCCCAGAAATCCACAAAAAGCCCACCTTTTACACTAGCAGGGGCGCGTCTGATGTGTCCCCCCTTTATGGAATCTGCAGGTAGGGCTGTCGGGGCGGGAACCTCCGTGCATCTACTTTCGAGCTTCCGTAGTAAGCTAGGCACTCACAAATACTTAGGGGCTTCGAACATGATACGCTTAAAAAGTCCCAATACTTTCTTAAACGAGAACATATGCCGTAGATTGAAAGATTGAAACATAAGCAGCATAATGATAACTTCGCAGCATTGTATTTTGTCTTGCATGCCAAGCAAAACGTCCCCCTGGATCACTATGAATTTTGAAATGCTTGAATCTTGACCCAAGATTCTTGAGGAACGCTTTGACTATATGACCCAAATCTGCCATCGTTACCTTCCACATGAAGGAAAACCTCCGGAGTAGCTGCCTCCGTATGTACAGCACTGTCTGTTATCTACATCTAACAAACGAGGAAGATTTCACCACTCGTGAGTGGTTACACATACCTCTGACGAATCAAAACCTTCACTTGCATTTGTTCGCCAAAACGGGCAATTGTGTATCTCTAGTCAACCTCGAGAGCACTACTCGCTAAGCAATGGCACTTTTTAATACCCAGGCGGTTCCGAAGTACGGAGTACCGACGCATCCTCACTGAAACCACCGACTCTTACGAAAACCAGGTGGCCATGGACAATGAAAAGGATCTCGGTGTACAGCAACACCTTCTAAGTCAGAACGAAGACAATGGCTCCCAAGTGATCAATAGCCCTTTTCAAGTACAGCAAAAACGCCGTGGTCTTTGTTCCCGCTTGACTTTTGTCAATGTATCGATTTTCTTGTTGATAATAGCTTATGTGCCTCTCGTTATTTTGTATTCATCGTTATATCACCGAGAGACGGAGTCTAATAATTGTGTTGATCGTCCCCCGTCGGATCTATTTCCCTGTAAGTGAAACGCTACAAGAAAGTCTTCGTGTAAAAGAGGCTGATAAAGTTCACAGCGCTCGCTGAGAGCTCAGCGGTGAAGTACGAAACTCGAACATTTCCTGTACCTTTAAAAGGAAATCCGTTCGTAGGAGATCCACGACCGGAGCTTGAGAGTGCATGGCATGAGTTATTTGAAGGTATGTAAATTCTACGATTCAAGTAGACGATGAGTTTATGATATAGCTTCAATTAACACTTTTCAAATGAGCAGATATCAGAATTTCAGCGCCGCAAGAGGATCTAGATTATTACAACATAACATCTATTCCTCTTGCCGATGGTTCAGGATACGCTGCTGAGTTGGGAGTTTGGCATGAGCTACACTGTTTGGTAGGTGTTTCATACGCCTTTGGGACTCTCCTGGAGAGCCTTTCCCAGGAAAGAAATTGAAAAGTCAAGGAGGTATGAGTGTTTGGTTGGCGAATGCTAACGCGTTGCAACAGAAAAAAATCAGACACTATGTGTACAAAGACCATTATCTCGTCAACGAAACAGAAACGGAGCTTGTAGAATGGAAATCACACATTGGTAAGACATTGATCCTCTAAAATAATAATGAGACATCAAGTTGGAAAGCTAATGGCATGAAATAGATCATTGTATGGAGATGCTGAGAGAAGCTATTATGTGCAGAGGAGACCCGTCTCTAAGTACTTTCAAGTGGGTGCCTACAGATCCGCCAGCATTCACGGCTGTTGCTGTCGGGCACCATCGATGTGTGAATTGGGAAAGTCTTTCAGCTTGGGTGAGAGCGCGTGCTGTACCGATTTTTAATGAGGGTGTTCTTCTTTCCAAAGAAGAACAAGACAATGTCTAAGATCAGAATCAAGTTTTTTTTATATGAGTTTGAAGAAATGAAAAAAAGAAAGAAAAAAAAATCTTAAAGAAGCTGTCCCTTCTACCCATGAGAAGAACTTTTTAAATCCGAACAGACGTGTTATTATAGATGTGGACTGTTCTAGCCCCAGTACCCCGTATACTTCTTATTGGAGGGCTCCGTCCACCCGTGCCCTGTACAAACCTTTAGAGTTAAAAAGAACTCTACATTTACCTTAACAAAATCACTTCAGAGAACCATTCGCTAAGTCTTTTTTTGTTTGAACATATATTTGGACAAAAGCTACAGATAGCAATAACAACCAAGCCAAAATTACTAACTGCTTTAGTTAACTAATCTCCATTACAGCTTACCAGGTTCCTTAATCTGATCATCCCACTTCCTGTTAACTTCAGCCCATTCCTTGACCTCCTCAAAGTTCCGACACGTCTTATCAAAGCGCCACCCCGTCACGCCACCCAGCTCAAAGTCCACGGGCTCTAAATTGGTATCCGCGGCACACATGAGTGCTTGACGAAGGTAATCAAAACAGTGGCGGAGATGGTGTGGATCGGGTCGACTGTTGTGGTCGTGGACCTCGTACATCTCTTCGAGACTGCCGTTGAGAGCGGCGTAGAAACCGATGCGTAGGATATTCTAGGTGAAGAGAAGGCGTATTAGATATATCAGGAGACAATAGGATAGCATGTCGAGTCAGAGGGGAGGCAATAGAAGAACACCACATACAAGGCAATGGAGCTCGTGGAAAACTGCGATTCCTGAGATATTAGGGGATATTTCAGGATGTTGTATAAACCCTTTCCCTTCTGGAATGAGAGTTAGCAGTGTTTTGGAGAATGAACCTTTGCTGTGGGGGAGGGGAATTGGACGTACTAGGGAACAAATCATCCCATGCTGCGTTTATCTCTGGCGTTGGCTCTAAGGTATAGGTCTTGTTGTAAATCATTGGAGATTGTATATTTCCAGCTGGTGCTATAGACCGCCAGCTTAGCGTTCGATCATGTTCAAGTTTCGAGTTATTGTTTACCTAGGAGTACTCGATCAGGTGGGATTTGACTACGAGCCCCAATGCTAAACGCTGAAATACTGGAGACGACAACGCTGACTATGAGCAGAAGCAAGACTTGAATTCGTGACCATTGCTTCGTTCTTTTCTCCCCAAGTTGGATTTTCGTCTCACCGATCTCGCTATCAGAGCTTTCGAGAGGGCTGTAACTGTCTGAGTTCTTTGATGAAAACAACGAAAGCGCCATTGTCGAAGATAGCGATGAATGCTGCCGTGAGACTTCTAGATGGAAGGGGTTTTAGACATAAAAAGGTGAAAACACGAATGCAGAGATAAGAACGGGAGATAGTCTTGCTTCTACCTGCATAAAGCGCGTGGGGTTATTCAGTCGAGCATGCCAGCACATACGCAGTACTAGCTAGAAGTATACGCGGCAAATCCGAACTTGGTGAAGTTTTTCTGCCGTGATATGTGCAACCTTGTAGCAAGGCAAAATACTTAAGTTGCTTGCATGATGGTTAGCCGATGGTACATGTATCGTGCAGATGAGGGGGGACAAATCGGACGAACCCCCTGCTAGCGTAACCTTACCAATAAAGTCTGCCCTCCTCAAAAGTGGTCAAAATTGAACCTTGCACTTTATTCTTTGTGGCTGTTTCGCCTTTCGCCGTTTTGCTCTTGTTTTAGCCTGTTTTCCTTATCTGTAATTGATTAGAATATCATGATTAATCCTTTTTATGGCTAGGTTGACCGGAAAGAATATCAATTTACATAATGAGAAGGTCCATTTAACCTTAAAACCCCAAGCGAGGCGTTCGTCCGACAGCCCATCCGCCCCCCTTTATGAAGCGGTAACGGCGGTGGGAAATTTGGATATCTAAGCGGTAGGAGATGCCTTTTTGGCTTAGTTTTATCAGCCTACCCAGCTATTAAGATTGGGGTGATTCGCTTTGTAAAAGTTTTGTTTGTTGGGATATATCACCCAAAGTCAGTTGTATACGTGAAGCAACCTCCTTCAAGTCACACTTCTAACAGCTGAGAAGAATCCTCACTTCCGCCATACACCAGACACATCTCAACAACATCACATCAGAAAACATCATGAAGTCTCTCCAACTCCTCCAATCTCTTCTGCTGCTTGGCAGTTTGGCTTCTGCTTTCCCCACAGGAAATGGTAAGCCCCCATTGAATTCAAGAAAACCTCAAGATTGTCCAAAAGCTGAAAGTAAACTAGGGAACCTGAAGAGAGCCGAGACCGTCGACGCTGATGACCAGGTCGTTTACACTTGGTCACTCCCTGACAAGAAGACCAAACGTGCTGAAACCGTCGATGCTGATGACCAAGTTGTTTATACCTGGTCCTTGCCGGATGAGAAAAGCAAGCGCGCAGAGACCGTCGACGCTGATGACCAGGTTGTTTACACTTGGTCCTTGCCAGATGAGAAGTGAGAGGATGCGATTACTGAGGAAGCATGGCTCAATTGTAGTTTGGTTGCAAATTGACGATTCATCCTCTACTTTGTTTAGCGATTTATCAGGGGATGTGGAGCTCGAGAAAGACAGGATTTGTAACGTGTGCTTATTGAATTTTTTGGATAAATCAAGATCGTTATAAAGGCCGAAAACTTTTGCATTTATGTAGTGAGCTCCTAACTAAGCCCTTCACTCGTCATTTCCGTTGCAAATATGAGTTTCAACAATAAAATACATGTTATGCCCACAATCAGATTAAAACAGACGAACAAAATGAAGAGACTAGATTTTCCGTCTGTGGAGGATCATCGCAGTCATCCGATACCTTGATGCCATATATCTTAACACATGAAACTTTGGCAAGCCAGAAAATCTTGGTGTACTAAAAGATACATGCGGGACCCTTGGAAGATTCCAGATAATGATACCATTTGATCCACATGCTGGACATCCAGTGAGTATTAGCACAATGGTAGACGACTTCAGACCTTTATGGGACCAGAATTAGAGCAAAGTCAGGAGCACTTTGAGTTTGCTATATAGAAAATGAATGACTCACGAGATTCCTTCCTCCATTCCATTTGCCCGGGCTAACTTCCTCATAGCCTTCCTTTCTTTTTTCCTCCTCTTCGTCTCCAGGCGTGCCAGACGACCTAGCGCCTGAATTACCTGGCTTTTTTGATCCTAACTTCAGGAATTGCCGACCTTGCAATTCCCTGGATAGGCCCCCCAAAGCAAGCTGTTCATCACTTAACCCTTCCTCCCCCTCCGAGTCTGTTACAGCAATCATTAACAGTGGCCGAAAAGTATAGTTTGCGTCATTACCACCGGTATGGAGGCTATTGCCGATAAAAGGAATTTCGAAGGTGGTCAAAAGACCTTCAAGTGAAGGTCTTTTTAATAGCTGTAGAGGATTTTATGCGACTTTTTGAATGTCAAGCGTGAAAACTAGTTGGATGAAGATCTTGAGCCTGTCAAGGAATCGCAAATCGCTTGTCCCTCTATGAACAACAAGAATAAACTCTCTCCCTGCTATTAGGGCTTGGATCTTTGTATTCATTTCTTCTGCAACCAGCTCTTCTGCTTTCCCGAATAATAATTTTCTCCGGGCTCTTAGACAGTAACTTGGGGTTCTCGTGACAGAAATTGTACGTTTCCAAGATACTCTGGAGCCCCATTTCACCGTCGTCATCATTATTCTGTGCATCATGTAAATGCCTAGAGATAAGAGACTGGAGAGATCGCGTATCTAGGATTGAAATTCCAAGTTGAAATGCTGTGGGTAGAGCGGGTTCACAAGTTATTCCCTCAATATCAATGGCGAGAAAGAGAACATCTTTGATACCAGCTGATTGTGCAAGCGTTCTCGAACTTGGATCGAATATTAAGTCTGATCTTTTCGAGTTTAGGCCGAGGAGATCTCTGAGTGCTGGGGTTTCTTCGCGTACAAGTTGTAATGCACCGCTGGGCAGACTCTCATTTGCTATGAGGAGTTGTGGCATGTCTGAGCTGATTTCTATGTCGCAATAGCATCGTGGAGGTCCAGGTGTCGAGGTATCTCGAGAGTTTATATGTCGTGCTTAAGCTTTGAATGCGCGGCGGGTTTGGAATTGTGCGTTTATGGCAGCCTAGGTAGAGACTGTGGCAATCCGCTGAAGCTCGCCTAGGCGCGGGACCCACTAGCTTACTAAGAATACGGATCCGTGTGAGAAAGGGAGCTGTATTCCCGGTCTGAATGGTGGTTGAATTGATGTCAGCTATGAAGTGAAGGTAGGTAGTTACGTGAAATGGGAAGGAAGACGACGCACTTAAGGTGCTGGCTCCTTCATGACTAAGGCGGAAAACCGGTTTCCTCCCCACATCCCGGCTCTCCATGGATAAAAAGAGTGACGGAATAATGATCCTGAGTTTTAGTGGATTATTCGGCCACTGTTGGTATCACCTTAAGTGCACCTGTCTAGCCTGACGGACCATTGAAAAGCCATGAAATCATATTAGAACAGATGAACGAAGTAAAGAAATAACTTTTATCGACATACACCGCTCTTACACTAGAATTTCTCGACCCAGCTAATAATACTCGCAGCGGAGATTCGGGATTGAGTAAGAGACGCTAGCTAAGAGCCGTCGCACCCATCAAGGGGCTCAAATGATTATGTACAAAATAGTAAACAATGCTTAAAAGTGAAATAGAAACTAGATAGAACATAAAGCGCTGGATATGATCATGATGTAGTTGAAAACATAGTTGTAGGAATAAATTGAAGCTATCTAGGAAAATATACACTTATGATGGCTAACGTGGCGCTAATTTCCATTGCAAACACAAAACCCTCCACGTACGTAGTCGAATACATCCCGCAATACTAATTGAAAGAACGATTGCTTGTGGATATATCGTTCTGCACACGAATAACTCCTGCCCTCGGAAGCTTACTCTCATCAAGTTCAATTCCCTCAATGTGCGTCTGAACAAAAGGCGTCCCCATTGAATCCGCTGTGTCGCTTCTAGAATCAAAAGCCTTCGAACGACTCATTTGAGTACTACTACCCGACTTTGATTGATTCTTGAGTGTTCCTTGACTTGCCAAGGAACTCCAGTAGGATGACATCTTGGTCCATGGTCGACTTCTGGTTTGAGTGAAAAGAGGTCTCAGTGTCGGCAAGCACGCGGCTATTACTCCTAGTGCCAGCTCTATAACTGTCCAGAAAAACACAGGTGATGTATAATCTGAGGAAGAATTAGCAAAGAAACCTTTATATAGAGTAACCAATACTTACAAGTCTCGTCATTAAAATGAATCTCCAGCACACTTCCGATTTGAACAAAGACGACTATGCGGGTAACGCTTGCTGCACAGACACTGCAGTCATTAGTTTACAATTGGCCAAGGAAGCGATGAAGAGCAAAACTTACGTAGCACCGAGAAGAAAGATGCCCAGCACAGCAATCTTTTGGTTCGTAGGAAGATGCAAATTCAAAACTGGTTGGATAGGCATGGACAAGATGGTCAAGTCTAGTGCAATATCCGTAGCCGACTCCGTATACCACATAGGAATAGTATTGATGCATTTGTTTCCATAGAACGCTTCGACCAGGGCGGTTACGGGGACGCAAGTGAAGAGATTCGCGAAGAAGAAGGCGATAGCCCAAGCGGCGACTATGGCCACCAAAATTCTGCCGGCTAGACGGAAAGAGGGGGTTGCGAATATCCTCATGTAGAAGAATAAGATAGAAGACTTCGTCAAGCCGAGTCCGATTACGGAAAGCATTTGTAGGGCAAATTTGCACTAAAGGTTGGTGGTCAGCTTTCTAGATCTGCTTGACATTCGAGTAATTATCATCTTACCCGCTCATATTTCAAAAATCTCGGATCGTTTAAGATAGGCATGCCATTCGGGGAATCAGTTTGGTGTTGCCCTAGTTGCCCATCAATGGCAGCTACAGCAGGGTTAGCTGAGAAATTTCCTTAGAAAGCAAGATGTCCTCACCTATAAGTTGGACGACGCAACAAGATATCGAAAAAGCCTGTTTATAAGTCAGAGATATGAAGAGCAAGCCAAACTGTGAATGTACTTACGCATGCTACGATAATTAAGTAGTCGTCAGTTCCCAGCTTTGCACCTTGAATTCGTCTCGCAAAGAGCCTCGCACCCACGAAAGCGGCAGGCAGGATAGTAAACGCAACACCCAGCCCAATCATCTGGGACTGAGAATAGTTATAGCTGCTCATTTTTGGTGGCTTAAAGGTTGTGCACGATTGGAGTATTTTGAAGAACGAGAGCGGAAAAGATCGGTTGTCATGAATTCATGACGTGAAAGTAAGTTGTATTAGTAGTTGCTGAACAGGACTATATGTTTGATTGCTGCACCAGACATAGTATACCAACATATTTTAAAGTGCCGCTTCGGCCCTCCTTCCCTTTCTCCCTTTCTCCCTTGTTTTAGCTTTACTCCTGGGAGAGACCCCCTGAACCCCCACCCCCCTTTTCTGCTTCGCGAGGCCACACGTGCATTCAAATCACGTGATGTACCTTGTATTTGGGTATTTGGGCTATTTACACCCAATTAGAAGGCAGAAATTTGGGGCCGGAAAATCTCAAGATTGTTTCATCCACGGCGGACGAGACAGACTTGGAAGGTAAGCCCATGCAGAGACCATTGCATACAGCAAGAGCCCATGCAGCCTACTTGGGTGCATAATATTGCCGGCTGTCAAGACAGAAAGGGTGTGCATTCATACAGGTACGTGTTGGCGTGGCGTATTGCAATATGCAACTCGGTCCTTAAGATGCCGCGTTCATTATTGTGGCTTTTCTTTTACGGAGGTGCTACCTCGAACGTACCACCATGGCTATATGACCGGATTTTGATGTTGGTGGTGTTTTTGTTATCAACAAGCCTGCAGCCCAATCAAACAAATGCCTATGGAACCTCGCTAAAACGTGAATAGTTAACACCCCCGGTCATAAACGACGTTATAGGCAGCTCCTCCTCGAGACAATCCTCCGGATGGTATGCAGGAATTGACTCCTTGCAATAATATGCATGACAGAACGGAGACTAGACCCCACGCCCTACTAACAATCAGCTGCTTGTTGCACGTCCGCATCCACCCAACCGAGGTGTTAGTCCCCGTGGATCAAAACTGGATCAAAACTTTATCCAACATAGACGTCGTAAATTACCTCATACATCGTGGGATTCGTGGCTAAATAATCCACACGCACAGATAATCCACATGCACAGACCGTGATGCCAACTGTCATAAAAACGGTCTGTGCGTGGCCTGGGGCAAAGTCATGTACAAGATGTTACCGGACCTCAAGCACGTCAGCTCCCTTCGCCGGATAAGCAGATCTAAATCACTTATCTCTCAACAGGGCCCCCTCTTACTCACCTGCCCCCTTTGTTCCATGCTCCCGCGTTCACTGCTCATCTGCTCGCTCGTCTCTTATTCGTTGCGGCTTGGGTTACTCCCTGCTGACCCACAAATGTCTTTGTCTTTGATACAGACCGTGTTGATAACTGGTGCGAATAGAGGTAAAAACCTTTGAATGTGGCATGTTCTTGTGACATATAGCTAAACACATATCTCAGGTATTGGGAAGGGCATTGTAGCAGTGTATCTTTCCAAGTCTGATGTGACGGTCATTGCGGCAGTTCGAGATTTGGAGAGCATTTCAACTAAAGCCCTCTCGTCCCTGCCGAAAGCTAAAAATAGCTCGCTCATAACGGTGAAAATAGACAGCAGTCTAGAACAGGACGCCATCGCCGCCGTGAGAACACTAGAATCCGAGCATAATATCCACAAGATCGATGTTGTTATTGCAAATGCTGGCACATCTGCCTCCTTGGGTCCTGTGGCAAGTATCACCGCCGAACAAGTGTTGCATAATGTGACAGTAAATAGCCTAGGTATTATTTTACACACCTTCGAGCACTTCTTATAGTATGTAGACATGACTGACTTGAGCCTTCAATAGGGCCTCTATTTCTGTTCAAAGCCACCCTTCCACTTCTGCAAAAGTCCTCGCTGCCAAAATTTGTCCTATTAGGTTCACAAGCAGGCAGTATTGGTGCCATGGAGAAAGCCCCAGCACCAATGGCGGCATACGGGTCTTCAAAAGCCATGGGTCACTATTTCGTCCGTAAAATCCACTTCGAGCATAACGACATCATATCCTTTGCTGTCGAGCCAGGGTAAGATCTTATGTTAACTCTATTCTACAACACTTCTGATCTCTCAGGTTTGCTCAATCGGAATCTGGAAATTCAATAGCTCAGATGTTTGGAATTAAGGAAGCGACTGTGCCTATTTCGGACAGTGCCAACTTCGTCGTTTCTCAGGTAGGTTGATATTTTGTCCATTATATTTCTACCGAGCTGATAGCCATGTAGATCGTTGTCGCTACCAAAGATACATTATCCGGCCATTTCCCTGCATTCCCAAGTGGCGAGTGTCTCTGGTGAAGCTGATGCGAAAAAGAAAGTCTCTTGTCGGGAGCTGAAAACTTGACGGAAACTGGATCGGTAGCCTTGCTTCTAAGTGCCAACGTGACAATACTTTATGCCACACTATTTTGGGTGTTTTATCAAAGCTTTCTTCGGTAAAATGTTTTCCGTTAATATCTTAGCACGTGGCAGTGTATTTGTAGATACGCGTGCGGCCTATGGAAACTGTTGCCGTGACCAGGTTGCGCCGGAGTTGTAACTTGAACGGGATCTCTACAAGGGTTGCCACGTGGTTTCCAGCCGCCGCCCCATCACACTGCGTGGCAATGTCCGCAGCTCTTGCAGCTATTTCATATAGGAATATTAAAGTCAGTATTTGAAGGGAGCTTGCGCCGCTAAAGCAACCAACCTCTTGCCATTTAGCCCTCTTCATCGACCTACGCTTGAGGAACCATGTTCTTCAATAACCTCGCCATCGTTCAATATTGTTTGCTCTTGCTTTCAGGCACTAGCTTTGCGACACAAATCAGTCCTCGAAGCTGTACCAATTGTTCTTGCGTTGTTGCAGAAGAGCTGGGTCTCAAGCTATCCCCCGGAGCTTCATTCTCGTACTCTACCACTACAGCACCGAGATGGAGCGAATTTGATGCTCCCGACCCAGGTGTTATTGTGAACGTAGCTACTGAATCGGATGTTCTCATTACTGTAAAAACCCACTATTTCTCTCTTGTTACTCCCTTCCGCTGCCCCCCTCATTAATTGTTTGAGTTTGATTGCTAACTCGGGGTTAAGGTTCAATACTGCAATGAAAACAACATCACTTTTCTCGCTCAGAATGGTGGTCATGGCTGGGGTCAAACTTTCCACCTTGGTCTTGAAGGTCTTCTAATCAACTTGAGCGCCCTGAACAGCACCACTTTCAATGCTGCGAAGACAGAAGCAACCATCCAAGGCGGAGCTTTAATAAGTGGCGTCATTGATGCAGCCTACTCAAACGGTGCACAAATCCCCACCGGAAATTGCAATTGTGTTGGCGCGCTAGGCGCTATTCTGGGCGGGGGTTTTGGTCGTCTCATGGGACTTTACGGCCTCGGTGTTGACAACTTGCTTTCTCTTAATGTGGTCACTGCAAACGCAACGCAGATCACAGTAACACCAGAAAATGAGACAGATCTTTGGTGGGCTTTACGAGGCGCGGGTCCTAACTTTGGCATCGTCACGTCGGCAGTCATTACGTCTTATCCCGTGTCAACAGCTGATAATGGGGCTTGGGTCGGAAGCTGGGTCTTTTCAGAGACCCAAATCGAGGAGGTCGTTGAAACAATCAGTGCTCTGGATCTTTTGCCAGAGATGGCCGTTTTCCTCTACTATGCAGTTTCGGATGGATCTCCAGTGGTGCTAGTCAGCGGTTCATATGCGGGAGCAAACAACACTGATGGTCCGGACGCATTTGCCTCCATTACAGCTCTTGGACCTGAGGTGGAAGAAGCAGCTTGGGAGCCCTTCAATGAAGTCAACGCAGCAGGCGATTCCTTTTGCGTGAAGGGAGGATATAAGCCAGCTTACGGTGCTGGACTAGCAGAATTGGTACCATCCACATGGCGTTCAATCTGGAATGAATTCGTTGATTTTTTGGCGATCAATGGCACGTCGGAGAGCACTGTGATGGTCGACTGCTACCCCATGGAAAAATCTCGGTCTCTGCCTGACAACTCTTCGTCTTATCCTTGGAGATCTACTATCAACTGCAATGCTGCAGCTATTCCGTGGTATTATGATGCTAGCTTGAACGCTGATGCCGTGTCATTTGGGGAAACAGTCAGAAGCTTGTGGTTCGAGACCAGCGGGACGCCAGGGGACGAAACGTAAGACTCACTTTCTTAAACCTTTTACTTTTACTTCCGCTAATCGAATAGGTATATCAATTACGCGGTAGGGGATGAATCATACTCTGTTGTCTACGGTGACAACTGGGCAACATTAGAAAGTCTCAAGTGTATATGGGATCCGTTAAGGAGGTTCGATCAATTCTTTCCTTTGTAACGCCGCCCCCAGGATGTAAATAGGCAGTACTTCTTGTTTCCAAACGTATTCGCTAGTAATAATGTAATAAGTATTTTTGAAAATGCTCTTGAAGATACTATCATTTTAAAAGTTCTACGTAACATTCCAATGCATGAGTCTCCCTTGGTACATCATTTTAAGGTTAGGGCTAAATATCGGTCCAAGGTGTCTTGATACAAGGTTAGTAATGCCCGTGCTTCGATCCCGGTGTACATATAGGTAGTCTTACCACGGTTAAATAAACTATGGGATGCGTCCACATCCCACTTACGAGTAAAATACGAGACGCTGCTTTACTATTTACTTTTGGCATGGCGCCGGGAGTGCTATCAGTTGAGAGGCACAGGTAACCTTCCGCATCTAAACAATGAGCTTAAACTTCGACAAGTGGGTGCGCCCGTCATATAAGAGGCTTTGAGTTGAAGCTTGAAGCTCCAAGATCTTATCTAGAAACAGAGAATACCTTTCTCCATTATACACTTTACTATGACTTCACTCTCTATCACCGAGTTAGCTGTGATAATATCAACAAACACCGCCAAAGTGAATAGATATCTACTTGCTAAAAAACTCCCGCTGCCTTCTTTCAATGTCGACGCTCCAAACAAATCACTCATTAACCCCCAAGAAGCTCCTGAGATTGAGGCTGCTAGAATAAAAATAATAGATGCCTCGCGGATGATTCATGATCTGATGCTAGGACCGAAGGGACACCTCATGAGCTTCAACGTAAGTCACCGGCTCCATTTTCATTCCGCACTAAGAATTGGCAGCATAACTCGCTCCTGAGTATGCATGCAATCAGTCAATTTAATCTGGTATCGACGATTCCAATTCACGGAGAAGCAACGTTTGGTGAGATTGCTGAAAGAAGTGGTGTCAATAAAGGTGACGTGAAACGCATCTTACGCCATTCCATGACAAATCGGATTTTCAAAGAGCCACGGAAGGGTGTTGTTGCCCATACTGCAGTATCAAGATTAATATCAGAGGATACGCAGATGGCAGACTGGGTGGGGGCCGTTACCGGCGAACTCTGGCAAGCGGCTGCACAAACAGTGCCGGCTATGTTGAAGTATCCTGGCTCTCAAGAACCTAATGAGACTGTATGATATTTCTTGCATTGCCATTTTTAAGCTCAGCTGATTGGATAGGGGTTTTCACTGGCCAATAACTCCGATAAATCTACTTTTTCCATCCTCTCCCAGAACCCCAAAAGAGCAAAACGGTTCGGAAATGCGATGAGGGCATACACTGAAGGTACTGGGTTCGATCTTCAATATATAGCAGATAACTATCCATGGGCGGATTTTGAAAATGGTACTGTTGTGGATGTAAGTGGCCTCTCCCACCTCCAAATGTATTTATTTCTAACAACCGCAGGTCGGTGGTTCTCATGGGTCTGCGTGCATCACACTCGCAGCTGCTTTCCCGAAACTTAACTTCGTCGTCCAGGATCTTCCTCAAGTAGTTGCCGGTGGTCCTGCGACCTTACCCCCGGATATGGCCAACAAGATCGGGTTCATGGCCTATGACTTTTTGGAAGAACAGCAGCCTGTAAAGGATGCAGATGTCTATTTCTTCCGATGGGTCTTCCACAATTGGTCCGACAAGTACTGTATTCAGATACTGCGCAACCATATTCCAGCGCTTAAAAAGGGGGCTCGGATTGTGATTAACGAATATGTATTGCCAGAACCTGGCGTATTACCAATTTATCAGGAGGAGCGGTTGCGATCGATGGATCTGGCAATGATGCAGGTGCAAAATTCGAGAGAGAGGGACTTGGACGACTGGGCGAAGCTTTTCCTCGAAGCAGATGAGAGATTTGCGTTCAAAGGTGGGAAACAACCAGAAGGGTCATCATTATGGATTTTGGAAGTTGAATGGAAGTAATAGCCAACGCGGGAGACGGGAGTCAACATCTGCAAGAGCCTTCTATCTATAATATCAACAACAAACAAAGACCACCTCACAGCTAGGTCTCTACAATGAACCATGAAGTATGAATCTTCATGAAGTGAAGCGATTCATGAATGTTGGTTTTCTGCGTTCCTCGTGATTTCGAGCGAAGTGTTTCAGACGAGAAAGGGGGGTGAAACACGTGACTCTGTACGAAAGATAGCTCTGTTGGGATTTGGGGGTGTGATGATGACTGTATTGTCGGTTGTTACGTGTCTCTAAGCTACAGATGCAGAGTTTTATGTGGTCTGCTGACTAAGTAATATAAAGTCCAACAAGCTCGTGCTCCGATCTCGTGCTCCGATCTCAAATTGGGGCGACATCATATATCTCAATACAACCTGTCACACTTAATTTCGTAAACGGATGGTTATTCAATATTTGCGGCTCGCCCTTAACACAACAATTTGGCACATGGGCATTCCAGTACCCTCCCATCCGTGAGGTCTGGTCAAATGCTATTCCCCTGGGAACCTATATTGTGTTCACTCATATGAATTGGGAAATAGGTTTCTCCTGAAAAAATTAAGGCGTGTTAGACCCCGCATGGTCCTTTTTGGTCACATACATGCTGGGTACGGCGAACAGGCTGTGACCTTTGATGGTGTGTAAAAAGCCTATGATGATATTCGACTTGGAGAGAGAGGTGTTGCTGCTGTGGTTTGAACGGGGATCTTGGTGGCTGCGCAGCATCTGGTTAAACTCTTTCCATTCTGGAAGCCGAAAGAGAAAGTAGAGACTACGACGCTTGTTAATGCTTCCGCTGTGAAACCAGTTCTCCCGGCCGGCAATCAAGATGAAAATTTAAGGCATTTGAAACCAGATGAAATCTGTTTCTAGTGTTATTTCGGAACCGTGTCAAAGCTGGAGTATACTCCGGGTTCGGTTATCTTAGCAAGGACGTACATTTCTCGGGTGTTGATGCGCCAACAGCAGCAAGAAAAGGGTTTCAATCGACAGGAAGGCCTCGCGTACTCGGACGATGAAGAGCGGCATCGGCGAGCGTTCTTTTGAGGTGTGCGGATGTTGGAAACCGTATAACTTTTGGGAATATCTGATCAGGCAATGAGAGTTCAGTGTTCACATGAGCAGGCGGACCTTACCCGGAGCCAATCATTTTCAGCGCTGCCGGAGCTGCATCACAATACCATGCGGGTCACTCAGCCTCTCCATTGCACAGCCCCCTTTCCTCTTTCACCATCCTCAAGTTCTCAGCCAAGCTGTTAATACAAGTATCATGGCTTAACTTTTACTTCACCTCCGTCGAAAATATGCAGCTCGTGAAAAGCATCGACACCCTACTGTTATTCCAGACTTCTGCCTCGTTACCGCAGCCCAGCGCGCAGTCCGTCCCACAAGGCTGAGAGTCATATCGTCACTTGCATCACCATGCGTATCTTCATCCGCGACCTAGATGGCTCGAGGTCACAGCTGGAGCTTGAAGTTCATCTTGAAACCACGGTAGACCAGATCAAACAGACGATATACGAGCAATGGGGCATCCCACCGGCAGACCAGCGATTGCTCTACTCGGGCAAAGTGAAAGGAGAGTTGACGAGCCTGAAGAACTATGGGTTACATCATGGTTCGATTATTACACTTGTTAACCGGAAACGGAACCGCGAGTCGCAGAAGAAGCATAAGGATAGCTTTAGCGCGTCTCTCAGCCCACACCCCAGCAGTGTAGAATTGAAGCATACAAGTGAGCTGGATCGAAAGCAGGCCAGCAGTTTAATGTCCGAAGCGTCAATGCTTGAGGTCCCAATTGTACTTCCAGATGGGAGAATGATTCTGGTGGATATTGATAGAGATGGCAGTGTGATTGAGCTAAAGGGTGCCATCGAGGAAGCGTGTGAGCTCGCCGGCATGGATGGCTTTGATATGTCGAGTCAGAGACTACGGTTCGGGGATACGGTTCTTCGATCGCGAGACTCGGTCAAGCTTAGGGATCTCGGCGTTACAGAAGACACGCTTGTGAGAGTTGAGACTCTTTACACCCGTCCATATGAGATTCGAATAGTCGGTCAAGACCTGCGGGAAAGACTTAATCTCAAAGTCATTTACTCGGATAGTATTGGAAGTGTGAAAGATCTGATCGCGAAAGAGATCGGCATTCCAGCGTGGAGGTTGAGTCTATCGTTTGTGGAGACTCTTGTGGATGCTGACATACTGGTCGATTGCCTCATTGATAGCAATTGTTATGTAGGGTTAAAATTTTTGCCTGACCTGAATGCCGCAAACAGCAAACGGAAAGAGAAGATTAGGGTGCTCGTATGGTTTAGTGGTGGGGCCAGAGAGATCTTTACATTCACCAAATCTGAAACTGTCTTGTCTGTCAAACAAAAGATCTCAAAAGAAAGAGGAGTTCCAGAAACACATATAGAAATTCGGAATAGAGATCGTCTTTTTGACGATGACTGCACTTTGGACGACTACAATATCAGTGAAGGACGAATCCTGAAAGTGGGACTTGCTGGTATTGAGTTGATCGATGTCTTCCTGGAAGGTTATGCAACTTCCCAGTGTATTTCCTACTTCTATTGAAACAATTCTGGGGATTTCAATGTCTCGGTTTATTTTCTGCTATGAGGCATTAAACGGCCCCGGACCCCAACTTTTCTCGACGTCGACTAAGCAATATAATGCTGACTGCGTGGATTTGCAGGCCCGATGGAAATATTATTCCTAGTAGTATTTGTCCTTCGACGACCTCTATCGCGGAGCTTAAAGCTTACGCGTGCCACTGGGACAGCTCAATTCCCCAAGTACCAGCGGAATTTGATATGACTATAGAAGATCGAGTTTTGGAAGAAAATTCCATATTGGAGGCTAACCATGTAAGCTGTACGACTAAGCTAACCATTAGGATCAAGAAGGATACAATTCTTAATGACATGGCCTTGTACGATCTGAGTGAAGATCTACCTTACGAAGAAGCAAGAAAACACGTGCTTCGAGATAAGGCTGGTACACTTGCAAGCGTAGACTGGAGGACCTTGCTACCGCTTCTTCCAGAATGCTTACGAGGGGACCTCAAATACGCTCGATCCTGTTGGACATACATCTCAAGTGGCAGCTTGCCTGATATTGAAATCCCTCTCACTATAGCTGGCGCACCTTTGGTCGTTCCTGTCGACTACAGATATCCCCTAAGCGCAGGTGTTGCCCCACCACAAGACCCAGAATCAAAACTCGACCCTCAAGCAAAGATAGACGCCAAAACGATAGAGAGAGCATTCAAAACATTTCCAGAAGCATACGGGTTCTACTTTCTGATTAATGGAATGCTGCAAGTAATAGTACCGAAAGGCTTCGACTATGAATGGGCATATTCACATCGACCAAACACTTTCGGCGGATTGGAAGTCAGCTACATCCGTCGTAAATTGGTTCCAACTGCAGGGCATCGCTCTGCACGGCAGCAAAATGTTGCATTGAGTAGCAACAGTGGCAGTGGTAGTAGCGCTAGGCACCATCCCCGAGTCGTCTCCCAGAGACTTTCTTCGAATTCATCGTCGACGAGTGCGAACGCTAAGATCACGCTGAGCAGCGCAATCGAAGCTAGATCCAATGACCCAAAAGGGAAAGCAAAGTCGAAAGAGGCACATTTTGGAAGGATCGGAGTACGAACAAAAGTAGAGAGTGGCAAGAATGCTGGTGTTTATCTGGTCATGTCTTCCCATGTCATTACAAGCCCACTGCTCGCAAGAAGTAGAGGACCGTTTCAAAAACTGTTTGGTAGCTCAAAGTCTCCGCAACTAGAGGATGGTTGGTTTGAAGATGCAGATATCTGGATTCAGGATCGCAAGGTAAGCAATTCTCGCTGTTCTAAGCAGATTAACAACATCCGTCTGATCAGCGGTAGATCGGCATCGTATATAAAACCTTCGATCCTCGTCCCGAACAGTACCCAGGTGGATTTGTGCATGACGTAAGTCTTGTGAGACCTTCTGTAAGATTTATGGATGGTTTGAGGGACGTCAAGTCGCCTATACCGAACCTTGGCTGGGCCAATCAACAGACATGGGACTGTATTCGCAGGGAGACAAGTCAACTTCGTATTCTTGATAGTTACGTGGACGATGAAGGCCCTGAAGTAAAGACAATCAAGTCAACCATTCCCTCGGATGTGAATGTGAGTTTAAAGAGGGTGCAACGGGCTTAAACTGACATGGTCTTCAGGTCGTTGGCGAGGGTATATTTCTCAACCAGCAAAAACTCTTCGAGTCAAAAAAGCACGGGGAGCAACGGCGTCAGATCGCCGGGCAAGACCAGGAAAGGCAATATTGGAGCACCCTAGTTTCGCATTGCATCTTGTACCGGTTGTCTTCGGATTTTCAAGTCCCTGGTGGACAAAGTGGACTTGCCATTTACACCGAAGGAGAGAGATCTGACAATTCTTTCGGGCCAGGAGTTGTAGGCTTCCAATCGTTTATGCAGAGGTCAGGACATGTTCAAGCATATGAAATGGAGGGACAAGCTCTGGCTGCGAGGCTAGAGAAAGGCCTTGTCGCCTTTTACGGGGCCTTTCAGGTTCCCAGAGAATTAAGGAGGGAGCATGTAATACTGTGAGTGTGTATCAAAATCAAAAAGAAAGCCAGTGTAATCGTAGATATCCACATTACATGTAATTAAAAAGATCCAACCACTTGAGCAGCTCCCAATGTAACCTGAACAAGGGTCAAGAAGAGAATGAGGGTTCCAAATCTTGAGATTTCATGTTAGTAATGTGGTTACAAGAAATGACCAAAATTAGACTTACAAAAAGGTCCAGAATTGCAGTGTATCCCTCCGGTCCCTAAATAGAACCCAGAAGTTCCAAGGCTTCGCGCTTTGAAGATGCTCATCCAGGGCAATAATCCTCGGCCACAAGTGGACGAAAAGCTCTTGATCCCAATCCTCTGGTTCATGATTCGACATCAATTTTAACAAAAGCGGATCAAATTCTTGCCTCTTCTGAGCACTTTTCTGAGCTTTCAAGATTTTCAATTCAGCTAGTTTCAGGCGATGAACAGAACAAGACCGGCACCAGCACCACCAAGGCAGCCCGACAACTTTACCCCAGCGGGCGTGCAAAGATAGCCCACCGTGAGGATCAAAAAGTATGGAGTAAGAGGTCTGAATTTCGTGGACGAGGGTTGGTGGTATTCCGGCCTTGAACAGAGCTTTGCCATTGAGCGCACACGGGAGTGCAAAAACCTCTAGTACATAGTGCCCGCCAAATGGGGTGAGTAAGAGATGTCTTGAGAAATTGAAGGTCCAGGAGATTCGAGTATCGGCAAGAGATAAAAGTGTAGATGCGTTAAGAGCTGTGGACTTGATAGAGCTGGTCTCGAGAGAGTCAAGGCGTGAATGCCGAAGATGATGAATGTCGGTGGTGCTTAAGGATGGCAATGATATCGGTGTTGTAGACGTAGTGAAAGATTCTTGAGAGGGTATAAGCCCACTTTCTCGAATAAGTTCTGGTAAAGTTTCCTCTAACAAGGCGGGGGCATTGCTTCCACGCCGGAGATAGTACGCAAGCTCGACCTGCCTGTAGCCACTGGATTTGACGAAATAACTCCTCGCGGTTATCCATACCCCAATTATATTGAGGATGGTGTCTGTAATAATTTCTCGCCGGGGACCTTCTGCTCTAGTATCCTCGAACAGGCTATCTTGCGAGTCAAAAGCTTCGCTGATGCACGTCTGGATGGTCGTATTGGAACCTATGGTGGTTGAAAATTCTCGCACAACTTTGGTAAAGAGAACAAGGTATTCTTGAAGAGTATCGGAATTATGATGCTGATTCTCTATGTAATTGAGGTATGGATTAGCGAGATGGTTATCTGGGTAGTCATGAAATCCAAGGGTTTGAGCAAGAGCTTCACGCACAATCCCGGCCATTCTGAAGTCGACCAACTTGACGATGAATGATTGCGCCGGTAAAATGACGGAAGGGGGACTTGGAGAAGTCCAAGTGTTAAGGTAATAAGAGTATCAGAAAAGGAAAGAAGGCCATAGTGTTTGCAAAATCAAGACGGCAGTCTGGGGTTTTCACGCGGCTGAGCCTGAGCCTGAGCATGAGCAAGGCGCAGCCCACTTGCAGAGGCTTTCCGCCCGAGGGCCGCAGCACTCGTAGCCCTATCCAAACGATCAATACAGAAAGCACAAAAAGTTTTGGGTCTAGGCAAAATAGTATATCCCAAAACATGAACGAAGCTTCGCAAATCCTTGGTGGTGTTTTCTTGACGATCACGTGAGAGGCTAGATATCTCGCGAGGTTTTGACCTCAGCCTTGCGCTTTCAGATTCAAGCTGCGGAAACCTGCTACATATTGCAAAAGAACCCATAACATGCTGCATCCCTTTCGGAAGCCATGGATAATGGGGCTCGCTCTGCGAGGAATGGGCTGTTCCAAGAAGTAAGATTGGTTTTCCCCATCAAGATACTGATACAACGCTAACATGTCAACAGCTTAAGCCTCGCTGCGTCGAGCTCAGCCAGCTCGCTCTCCGAGACGATGGAAGCTCGAACAGTACAAAATCCCTGATAGAGTCGACGAACAAGCTCATGGTTATACTTGAACAAAAATGCAAGCGGGATGACGGTGTCTTCGACGAGAAGCTAGCAGACTATGTCTTCTTTCCGCTCTCCCAAACCCTCAAGAGGAAGCAAAAATACACCGATCGATTGTCCGAGTTGACCATAAAATGTCTCAGGATATTACTCGAGTACGGCTGGAGGCGGTCAATTGCTTTGGATCTTGCTAGACAGCTCATAATTCTTCTGGCGTTCGTTGCTGGGGGTCCCCCAAACCAGAAGCCTGCTACGATATCGGAAGAGTTAGCAGCGGAAGCATACGGAGCACTCGCTGCATTGTTCAAGGACATGGGGGTCACAGCTGGAGGAGCTGCTGCTTTAGTTGAGACTGGCACTATTCCAGCACTGGGGCACTGCGTCACTGTGATATTAGACGGGATTACAGATGGGTCATCCGTCGAAGTACAGCTGCAATCTTTAAGGGCTTTGGATGCTGTATGGAGATGCATCAAAGACTCACAAGCTCTGGCAACATTTCTGCCGGGGACTATTTCCGGGCTGACCAAGTTCCTAATGCCCGGTACGGCAAGCAGGAGGTCACGTAAAAATCTCGTTACTGCTTTAGAAGTCCTGGAGCATGTTCTGATTTCGATTTTGAGCGATATACGAACTCGAACCATCAGAGACAAATCATCTGAAGAACCAGCTGCAAGTAGCGCTGAGCAGAAGGTTCTCACCAAGCCATGGCTGAAAGCAACTACGGCGCAAATCAAACTTGCACTCTCCAACATCATTAGACTACGTAAGCACGATGCTACAGACGTTCGAGCAGCTCTGAACAGGCTATGTCTCACCATCCTAGACGAGTGTCATGCTACCTTGTCCGAGTCGGCTTCACTGTTAGTAGAGACCTGCATGATTCTGGATGGGATCGATCAAGAGGATGATCTGAGTGCCAGGAAAACCACACTCTCAGATCTTGCATCTATCCATCCTGATATTGGCGAGCTTGTGAAAAGTACATCATACAACTGGGTTACTAGTCTACCAAGAATTATGCAAGCCAATGATGAATCTGCCAAGAACTCTGCGCTTGAACAGCTCTCTAGAGCAAACCATTTACTCAGACAACTCAATTCGGACTCTTCAATACTCGAGGATGCTCTTGGAAGCTCGCTCCGGGACAGCATTACTGTCACCTTGGACGCATCCCCAGCTCCAAAAGGATTAGAAGAGGCCGATTTTGACATGAACAGCCAAGCTGCCTTGACCTTGGTCACGGACAATGCGCTTTCTACTCAATTTCGTCCAGTCGTTTTGGGCGAGCAGAGCCAGCGAGAAACGCGAAAAAAACTAACAGAACTATTAGATTCACTTGGTACTCGAGAGTCACAAATAAATATGGCTGGCGAGATGCTAGAATATGTTCGTGGTGCATCTGGGCAGAGTCTACTCGCAGCATATTGGCTTTCCTTTCAGGTTCTGAAATCCTCAGCGTCGAAGAATGAGGACATTGACGAATTCTTCGATTCTGCTCTTACTCTGTCTGACGAGCAAGAAGCCATGAATGAGGAACTGATGTCCTATTCGCAATCTATTCTTGCCAATACCGATGGGAACGATTACGATTGGCGCATGCAGGCCATCGCATTAGCGGTGGTAGCAGACCGAGCCCAGCGGCTGAAAGAGAGTTTTCGCCCAGAGCTCATCGACACGCTCTACCCAGTTGCCTCACTCCTTGGCTCATCGAATGACCGGTTAAGGGAGCATGCAATCACATCTCTCAACATCATATCCAAATCTTGCGGATACAGCAACGCCAGCGAGCTTATAGTCGACAACGTTGATTACATGGTAAACGCCATCTCCCTCCGTCTCAACACCTTCGACATATCCCCTCAAGCCCCCCAAATCCTAGTAATGATGATCCGCCTCGCGGGCCCGTCCTTGCTCCTATACCTGGACGACGTAGTAGGCTCCATCTTCGCCGCACTGGACAACTTCCACGGCTACCAACGCCTCGTCGAAGTGCTCTTCTCCGTCCTCGACGAAATCGTCAAAGTAGGCTCCACGGCCCCCCAATTCCAGCTCTCGGCTTCTCCCGAACCAAAACAATCACCTCCAATCCCCACAATCGCAGACATCGCCTCCCTCATAACACCCAGACCACCATCTCCCTCCTCCGAACACGAAGACTTCCCCCGCCAGCCCTGGAAATCCGCACAAACGCTCCTCGACGAAGCAGCCGCAGCAGCAGCAGATCCTCCCTCCGACACCGAAGAAGAACAGGAAGCCCCACCTCCACCCCAAGACCTCACGCCCTCCCCCCCATCAAAAACCCACCTCCTACTCCACGCCATAACATCCCACGCCCAACACCACCTAACATCCTCGTCCCCCCTCCTCCGCCGCAAACTCCTCACCCTAATAAACACCTCCACCCTCTCCCTCTCCACCTCCACCGATTCCACGTCCGCCTTCCTCCCCCTCATAAACGACATCTGGCCCGTCCTCCTCCCCCGCATCCACGACCCCGAACCCTACGTCTCCCTCGCAGCCATGGACACCATGCGCACCCTATGCCTAACCGCCGGAGACTTCCTCGCGACCCGCATCGCGACTGAATGGCACCCGATCCTAGCCCTGGCGCGGAAAACCAAAGCCGCTGCGCTGAAAGAGGCAGGCAAGAGAGGCAGTTTTGGGGAGGGGCAGAGGATGTGGGAGGGTGTGGTTGCGATGCTATGTGCGGTTGTGCGGTATGTGGGGGTAGAAGAAGAGGCATTTGCGGATGTGCTTGCGGTGCTGGGGAAGGAGGTTTGGGAGCGCGGGGAAGTGAGGGATAGTTTGGGTGGGGAGAGGGGGAATGCGGAGTGGGTTTGGTTGGTGTGTTATGAGGCTGGGAGGGAGAGGGGGAGGCTTAGGGGGAGGCCGAGGGGAGTGGAGGGGTTGGAGTTTGTTAGGTTGGATGGTGATGTAGCTGCGTAAATTTGGTCTGATGGCATGAAAATAAATCGGAAATAAGCAGAGCGAGAGCAAGACTCAGGTGACAGATTAAAACTTCTAGTCGCTGAAATGTGCCACTTTGAACATACACATAATACCAGCTATCACAACATCATAAAAATGTCAACATATCACAGGGGAAAACTTGAGAATTATGTCTAAAGTGGAATGTATTGACCTAAGCTAATAATCCCAAAACCAACGACTTTTACGCAACGGTCAAAGAGTGAGTAGAGTTCGGTTCAGTTGAGTAGAGTGAGCAGCACTACGAGAACAAGTCTACCGGAAGCAAGAAATCTCAAAAAGAAAACGTAAGCACAGCATAGCGAGTCAAAGAATCCTCCAAAACATGACAATCCCATGACAACGTAGTCCACCAAGATATGCCAAATCTCAAAAGCCTCCTACTCATCATCTTCCTCGTCGTCATCGCTCTCGGCCTCTTCGAGCCACTTGAGGAAAGCTTCAGCAGACTTGCGGACCTTCTTGCTGGTTTGGATATCGACGTATTTCTTGCTGGCTTTGGTGCCCCATTTCTCGAGAACTTCTTCGGAGAGGAGATCGTCGTTGTAACAGGCGAGCAAGACCTTGGAGGTCTCGTTGTAGAATTCGGGGTTGTCCTTGCCGCGGAAGCCAATGAAGCGTTCGATGCCTCCAAGGAGGGCCTTTTGGTGTTTCTCAGAGATACCAACCTATGTTTATATTAGCTATGTTTCTGGTGACTTGAAGATGTTGAACATACCTGCTTGAGCATTCCAGCGCGCTTGGGGATCTGCTTAGCAATGTCGTCGTCGAAGATGCTCTGGACCAGGACAAGTAGAGTACGGTGCTTGTTCTCAATACCGAACTCCTTGGCCTTTACGTAGACATCGATGCTCTCAATCTTGTCGACACCGCCTTTCTCCTTGGCTTCATTGATAATCCAGTCACCAAGCAGATCGTACTTGCTGTTACCGCCTCCTTCGCCTTCCTCGTCGTCATCATCACCGCCGAGGACGAGCCTCTGCTTGAGGTCATCTGGGAGTTGCTGCTGACGAGCCTTGATGGCTTCTGCGGACATATCAACAGTCCACTCATCGTCCTTGACTTCGACTTCATCATCAAGCTCTTGAGCTCCGGCCTTGATGCGGCGAGTGAGTTCATCATCACTGCCGGCCTCGACGGCAAGATCTTCAGCGTTTGATGCATCAGAGTCGCCACTACCATTTCCGTTGGCGTCCTTGGTATCAGGAGATCTATTTCCATTTCCATTTGCATTCCCATTGCCGTTCTTCCTAGCCTCACGGGCAGCCTTCTTCTCGGCCTTGTCCTTCTTGCCCTTCTTAGGTTCTTGTTTGAGGATGAAACCACTGAGCTTTAGACGAAGGTCGACATCGGAGCGACAACCACAGGCCTTGCAATCGAGAAGAATGCGACCATCCTTGATGAATACTTCGGTCTCAGGGTTCTTGCATTGCTTGCAGAGAACAAATTTGTTGATGAAACCGTCCAGGTAATCCTGGAGCTTGGAGGCGTCATGAGCACCGTTGATAATCCAGCGGTCATCGGATGGATTGCTATTGGTCTGGGCTCCTAGTTCGAAGCCAAAGTACTTGATAACATAAGCACCAGGGCGTGCGAGGGACTGTGCTACGCTACTGAGGTTGACAATGACCGTCTTGATACCGTTGCCTTTGCCCTCGATCTTGGACTGAAGACGCTCCATCTTGTAGCGGTAGAAGGGGTCCTTGACATCGCTACGGACATTGACGGTAGCCATGATTGCGGTTGTTGCGGAAGGTTCGGAATAACTTCAATTTTCGGGGAATGGATCGGGAATCGGAACGACGGTTACGGGACCGAAGAGTGCGGAGTGTGACATGCAGACGAGGCGAGAGTAGGCGGAAGGCACGAAGGAGATGTATGGACAATGGGTTTTGCTAAAAGGACATTCGAGAAGACAGTCGAGGAGATGCGTATTAGCCGTTGCTACTGAAGTAGGGGCTACACGGTTTTCGCGGTATGCGAAATGGTTGCAGCTCGAGCGGCGGCTGATGTCTGAGGTCGTTGGCGTGGGGTGTGAGATACATATAACGCAGATGTATCCGTTGACCTGATGATGGCTTTGTTTAAGGAGTTTGGGAAGACCAGGCTTCCTTTGATTGTTGGGGAGAAGGGGGGCGTCGTCCGGGTGAGACTGGCCTGATTACTTTTTTATGTCAGTGTCTGTGCCGGTTGATGCAGGGTGATGGATGCGCAGTTGATCGGGGAGAACAGTTGTCGGGTAGTACAGGTTTGGCAGTTGTGCGTCTGGGATGAGGTGGTTGCGGTTGTGGTGTGCGGGGGTTGTCTTGATGAGCAAAGACGGTGGTGGTGTTTGTGAGTTGGAAGGAAGATGGGAGCGAAGATTTATGGTGTTTTGTAAGGTTTTCTAAACTGGAGGTGGACCGGCCGGCAGGAAGTGGATGCACTAAGGTACTGTACGGAGTCCGAAAGGGGGTTAGCGTGGAGTGAATACTGCGCGTAATATGGAACATCTTTGTCTCGCTTCTTCATCATCGCCGTCGCCGTCTTCATTAAGTACCTAGGTATTTTCCGGGGATATATATTATTCTGCTGCTGCCCTTCCCTCCCTACCTCGCCGACTCATATCCTGTATTTATTACCAATGGTCGAGCGAGTGTGCATAAAACGCTATTCACTTCCTGGGTAGGTAATACCTAGTTCATACTATACCTGCTAGCAAACAATCCAACATATCGTCACAGAGACTTTTAGGAGAGACAACCCCGATGACCACATCAGGAAGCTTATCCATCTTCACACGTGATTCGTTCCAACTCTCCTCTGATTTTTCTACCCAACATGGCTCCGACGAACGTCGATTATTCACTATATCTAGTGACAGATTCTACATCTGCTATCCTCGGCGACCGAGATCTAGTAGAAGTAGTACAGGCTGCTGTCGAAGGTGGTGTGACCCTGGTCCAGTATAGAGACAAAGTCAGTGACACAGCTGTCCTGGTCGCCACTGCCAAAAGACTGCACGCCGTGACACAAAAGCACAAGATCCCTCTGTTGATCAATGACCGGGTTGATGTCGCATTGGCGGTTGGCTGTGAGGGTGTGCATATTGGTCAAGATGACCTTGGTATGTCACGGGTACCGACCTAGTCTTTCGCTTTTACTCATCCTGACCTTTCCCTAGACCTTCCAAGTGCGAGGAGACTGTTAGGGGGAGACGCAATCATTGGCGTTACTGTGTCTAGTGTTGAAGAAGCACAACATGCTTGTAGAGATGGTGCTGATTATCTCGGTGTGGGCACTATGTTTGCAACGGCAACGTGAGTGAAACTTGTCTTGTCTTGACTTTGTTGCAGCTTGGCTGAAGTTACCGCCAGTAAAACAAATACCAAAGGTATAATCGGTACAGCTGGAACCAAAAAAATCCTGCAGGCCATTGCCGAATCGGGCCGTGATGTTCACACTGTATCCATAGGAGGCATAAACGCCTCTACAGTCCAGCGCGTGCTATTCCAATCCTCTGCTCCTGAGAAAAAGCTAGACGGCGTGGCAATCGTCAGCGCAATCATAGCAGCGCAAGACCCAAAACAAGCAGCCAAAGACCTTCTATCGCTTGTCAAATCACCACCTCCCTTCGCAGCCGCCTCGCTAGCCAACACGCAAAAAGCTACAGATGTAGAAACACTGCTCAAGAAAGTCCCAACAATCATCGAAAAAGTCGGCTCCAAAACCCCCCTCTCCCACAACATGACTAATCTCGTCGTGCAAAACTTTGCCGCAAACGTCGCTCTAGCCGTCGGCGGCTCCCCCATCATGGCAAACTACGGCGAAGAAGCAAAGGATCTGTGTAAGCTTGGAGGAGCGCTGGTCATTAACATGGGCACGGTGACACCGGATGGACTGCAGAATTACGCACAGGCGCTAAAGGCGTATAATCTGGAGGGTGGACCTGTGGTGCTTGATCCGGCTGGGGGAGGCGCTACGGCTATCAGGAGGGGTGCCGTGAAGACTCTACTGGCAGCGGGGTATTTCGATGTCATCAAAGGCAACGAAGGGGAGATAAAAACGGTGTTTGGGACGGTAGTGCAGCAAAAGGGGGTAGATAGCGGTGCCAGCACACTCAGCGATCTGCAAAAGGCAACCCTGGTTCGAGATCTCGCGGCACGCGAAAGGAACGTGGTGGTCATGACTGGTGCGACGGATTTCGTCAGCGATGGCCAACGCACCTACGCCATCAGGAACGGGCATGAGCTTCTGGGCAGGATCACGGGGAGTGGCTGTGTGCTGGGGACGACGATATCACTGATGCTAGCTGTGTGTCGCGAGGACAAACTCCTAGCTGCAGTGGCTGGCTTGCTTCATTATGAGATTGCGGCTGAGATAGCTGCTGAGAGAGAGGACGTCAAGGGACCGGGGACGTTTGTGCCAGCTTTGATTGACGAGCTATACAATGTTCAGAAAGCTACCAGCGGGGGAGATATCTCGTGGTTGAAGAGAGCGAAAGTCGAAGCAGTAGATATTCATCACTCTTAAAGAATAAAGTACAGTACAATACACTACAACATACTTCAAGGAAACAGGAAACGTAAAAGTCATTTTCTGTATATAAACATTCCATATTCATATCCATTCAATCCCCATTCTAAACCCGACATACAATACAATGTAACCCCTAATCCCCCATCCCATCCCATCCCATCCCATCCCTTCCATCCATCCATTCATTCCACTCCACTCCAAACCCTAAATCTTACTCAAAAGCGTCCCCACACTCTCCTTCGTCAC
>QGMF01000286.1:0-42033 GCA_007821475.1 Lachnellula arida
GATGAACTGCAACTTTCTCTGAAATATGCTTTTACAAGGCTTATATGGAGTCCCGCTACCGGAAACACTCTTTTTCTAGTAGAAAGTGGGGGGTTTTAGCAGTTTGATCACCAAATAAGGCATAAATAATCTGTCCAGGGGCTTTTATAGCTAATAAAAGCTCTCTATTACCCTAGTCATATCCTGGTTTTAAGTGGAAAGTTGCAGTTCATCTGCTAAGGCCCTGTAGCAATCGGCCGCTAAGTTGGGTGTGCATTGATGCTAATCTGATAATCTACTATAGATCTGCCAATACAGTGCAGCGTGCTTTCGGCCTGAAGGCCCTCAATCTGCTAAAGAAAGAGAAAGATTGCCTTTGAATAAACGTTATATATCATTGTTTTAATTAGTTTACCAGGTGCAAATTCAGTATGATGCAAATTTTGGTTTCCGCTTGATTCGGAGTTTCTATGTGAAGTGGAGTGGGTGCCCCTTTTGAGACAAGCGAGCCCCTGGGGGATCGTCCTCGAGCGTCCAGAACCATTTTAAATTGCGCCTGGGTTTACTTGAAGACAGGAGACACATCGCAAGCTGGTACGCTTGGATGAGTTCTTCATTGCCGCATGGTATTACGAGTGAGTATAGTTCAAAATTGAACAAGCATGCAGAAGGGATTTAGTAGAGTTATGATTCCCATTCTCGAGTCCTGAAAACGGAAACTCAAAGCACATCTCGAATTCGGCATTGGCTTGCTAGCAATCTCCGGCAGCAATAAGAAGCATCCCATACATGCAGAACACGGCAGCAAGCTCAATTTGCTGAAATGGATAGGCTGACCCAAGTGGTGCAGACAATTTAGAAGCCAATATAGCAAGAACATTTCGAACTCCAGCAGATTATCATACGAAATATCTGATTTTTCACATTGATCTGCCTATTTCGAGAGATGAACATAACATGTCAACGCCTATCGTTATGGAGGCCTTTTCGGATTCAGTCACTACATCTGCAGTCCTCCAGCTCTCTTGATATAATTGTTGAACTCCCTAACACTTCTTTGTGGCGTCTGCAATCTCCAACTTTTACGCGCCTCCTCAGCCTGACGCCCCAGCATCTTTTAGGCCTGACAGTCGAATATAAAATCCATGGCTTCCATAAATTTGGATTCGAGGACATTATTTGGAGACATGTCGAAAGCCATCTTCAGTTTTTAAAATGCTGCGATTAAGTTCGGCCTGCTTGGGCCCATCTGGATCAAGTCCCGCCGCCCTCGCTTGCAAAAACCCAAGGTGGGAAAGTAGTTCTGCTTTCGTCCCACGAGTCTACGACAAACAAGACGCATGTACACCAATGCGTCATTTGCTACGGAGGTGAGGATAAGTGCTGAATTATATCGGCCAATCTTTGTTTCCAGGCTCGAGGCAGCTGTATAGACCTGGTTTCGAAGAAGTTCGCGCACATTCTGGGCAGTATCAATGTCCCACACAAGGTCAGAAACATCATGATCCGTGATCTGCTCTGGTATATACTTACCCCAAGGCAAGTTATTTATGAAAATGCGGCTATTGCGTATTCTAAACGAGCTTGCAAATATCTTCCTACGTTGCAAATTGGTCTCCCTTTTCCTTCACTCTCCTTATTTCTTCAAAGCGCTCTTTCGAAGTGGAGAATTGCCGCGTACAAGCAAAGATGACTTGACGAAAATTTTCATTCACTTTGGAAATTTGCTAGGATGAGCCGTAGAGGCCTTCGGGGCGCTTAATCTTACGAAGTATTTTGGATGCTGCGCGAGCGTTGCTAACGAACGCGCTGTAGTGTGGTCCTGATTCTGAAGCTGTGACAACCAAAAGCGTTGCTTTGGCAGTATATGCATCAAGCGAACGTAGCAAGCTCGGAAGTTGCCGAGTTGTTGTGATTGCATGTGTTAAAAGCCGGAAGCCCCCAATTTCCCAATTTTCTTTTTGGTTTGATCTGATTGATTGTGAGCGCATAAAATTCCGCCTTTCTTCCGGTCCCTGTTCTTCTTAAAAGTCAAAAGGGATTGCATACCACCAGAATTCTAGAGCTCCAAGCCGTCTCCATAGAAATGAACGCATTATTCGAGCAAAGTACTCGAGGCTCAGTGGACAATTGCTTATTGACTCGCAAAAGCGCCACTGCGAAGTTCAAGTGTTGTCGACAAGGTGGCCGTCCTGTTTCTCGAGAACTGGAATATAAGTCTTCAAGTTTCAACACAGTTTCCCACGTGGCTCGAATTCATCTGGGCAGATTTTGTGCCCTTTATGGCAATGGACGATGTGGAATGGGAAGAAGAAAAGGAGAAGGGGGTGACTGCTGTATAATCTTACGCGGAAAAAAATTCGGTCTTATTTTTCCAGCTATTTCATTGAATCTTTCCAAGCTAACTATTGTTGTCAGTATTTTATTGCGGTCAAATTTGATAGTCGGCCAGTTGTAGCCGTAGCTGAAATGCCACGAATATACCTTGAAACCTTATACACTTATTATTAAGAGACAGAAACGAAGGAATAGGACCTGTGGTCCGTTGTTTCGACCGTCCATATTGTTCAAACAGAGATCCAAAGAGAATGAAAGGTGTGAGCAGGAATACCTTGAGGGAAAATCTGATAGAAGGAAAATCTAATAGAGGGATTAAAAGTGAAATCTTTATAGGGGTGAATATTCTGCCCATAGTTACCGAGGTTGAAAAAGGGTGTATATCGTATCTGTTTGCCATTGACTGCGATATCCTAGATAGCTAAGACGAAGCTTCTATACGGCTGCATTGAGCGAGAGATATAAATTCACTCTAATCCAAGAGCTTAGCAATGACTTCAGTATAAAAATAATTCCTTTAGACAAGAATCCAGTCTCAACAATTGATATAGTCCATAGAATGGTCGTCGCTCTAGAGCGACGACTTGGAAATTGACCAGCTCTTTGGACCTCGATCGCTAATTCTTAGGTGACGGCTTCCCTGCTATTCACCTTGAAGATCACGTTAAAAAGGCATCGACTGAGTCCAAAATCAATGACAGCAGCTTTTAACTTGATAGCAGTTTTTAAATTAACAGCAACTAGACTCATTTTCATTGCCTTTGCGAGGAACGAGCTCCTGCATAATCAAAAACAGAATACATAATTATAAAGTTCATCTTGCAACTTGAAGTTGACACTTATCATCGTACAGCAATGCCACATCAACTCTTGTTCGAAAGTAGCGGGCTTCACCTACCTAGGTAGGCTCATATAACTCATCTAGCAAGAACCCCATCTGCTATTTTATACCCCGACTCCCACGTGTTCCAGGAAGTCAAAATCCCCACCACACGCCTTCTATAAAACACGGCCGTGTCCCTTTCAATAGCAACATCTACAACTTTCAACGGAACATGGCATTGCGAGACATTGCACAACTCAATTCCACCCTTAGCTCTGACAAATATTAGCCCCAGACCACTGTAAGTGAAGACGAGCAGAGTACTCCCTTCAAAGAATATACAGTACAGTACATACATTGCAATAGATTCATCGGATCTCCCAGTGAACGAAAAAAGATAATAACAGCAACCTCACACTTAACAACACACCACCCACCACCGACCAACCATCCAAATCCCACAAAATAAAGCAAGGCGTCGGTTTTGAATGCGCAGTTGGAGTGGTTGCACGAATATCCTAGCTCGTCACTATTGGCATCCGATGCCTTTCTGGCTTCCACAGGCGGAGCCAAGAACTCTCCAAGGCCGTCTTGGGTTGTGGAAGTTGGTTCTATTGTTTTCAATTATCATTCCGAGACTTAATATAGGGTCCCTACTGACTAGCAAAGTAGTCAAGGGGAATAGGGCCCCTGTTCGAAGCTATTCGTACCAGATGGATGATCGAAAGAGGTGAGATCAGAAGGCTCGAAGTTGAGCAGTTCTAGATTGCTTTAATTTGTGCGAATATTCTTGCTTGTGATATCATTATCATCTTCGGGAAAAGAGTTCGTGGATGTCTTCCTGAGACGGTTCTTGATCGTAGTCTTTCTTCGTTTTACTACTCTAGGCCGACATTGATATATCGGAAACAACACAACCTATACTTATCCAACGCAAATTAAAACTACCAAATACCAAATTTCAAAACCAATAATTCCTCATCCCTAAACCATAAACATAACATAACATAACAGTCAACACTCCTTCCGTTTACTCTACTCCAAGCAAAAGGAACTCGAAATATAATTAATCAAATAATTCCCATCCCTACAGTACCTACTTACTTACTATTTCATTCAGACCATTCTCTGCTACCACAACACCACATACCTAACACTATACACTACACCAAAACACACTTTCTCTTTTCTCTTTTCTCTTTACTTTACCCCGTACCATCCATCCACTTCCTCCTTACTCCTCACTACTTCCTATATCTACCCTTCCTTCCTTCCACCGGCAAAAACATCCATTCGACAGAAACACGCCACATAATCGATTTAATGTTCGTTGACCAGCATGTAATGCAATATACTCAGCAAGCTAAAATCAAGATTACCATTCATTCCCTCATTCATTCATTCGTGTGTATTATTCGGTTCCAACCAGCAGTGAAGCATGAAGAGATCCTGGAATGACAGCGACTTTTTTCTTGACAGCAGCTCGATAGCTCATCAGCTCGACACAGAAAATGCGATGCGATGCAATGCGACAGGATGACCCTCTAATCTCCATTCAGCAACAAAACACATTTACGATTAAACGATACGGTACGGTACTCAACTCCGTATCTGACTCATGAATAAGACAGGTGGAGCGACTTTTACTACTCTGCTTCGCCAAGAGAATGAGGGCGATCGTGAGTTACTTTATAACACAAGAGTCAGAAACCCCACCCAAGAACCCCACCTCACCAGAGGTGAAGAACAGCTTTAAAGCAGAGACAGACAAACATCTTCACCACGAACCTCACACAAACACCACAGAGTTATCTTACTTTTCATCTTCTATATTAATTCAACCCCCTTCCCCCCATCCATCTATGTACCAACACCATTCCCATATCATGCAAAAAACAAAAACAAAATACACTATGTATATTCGTTCTCGCCAAAGCCAAAAAGCCAAGCCAGTCATTCAACTCCCCTTTTGCCTCCCCCTCCTCGACCCCCTTTACCTCCCTCCTTCCCTCCCCCACCAATCATATCATATTAAAAAACACAACTAGAGTATAAAAAAGACAAGAGCCACCCTAATCGTATCATCGTGAAGAATGGAATAAAAAAAATTGTATGCTCGCGCGCTTAAAGGTTGGACGAGTATGGTATCGATCGTGTGTGAAGACACGATTGCATCGTGGTGGTCGGAGCTCATGTAGAATCCTCCCGTCTCGCTCTCTTGGATCTCTCGTTCCATCTCCGCTTCCCGACTCTCGTTTCGAAATGTGGTGCGGCAGCGATATCTTTGCCGGCGCCTTGCATCGAATCAAGGACTTTGGCGCGGTAGGCATCCACTGCTTGGTATTAGTGTCATGGTTTTTCAGTGGGAGGGGGGACTTGATAGAACTTACAAGCTTTTTGCAAGAACACCGTCTTATCCGCAAAGACTCTGCTCTGATGCCAGGTCAAGCGATATCCCAGATCATTCAGCTTCACCTCCTTGGACCTAACACTAACCCGCATCTTCGGCACCTCGACTTCGCCCTCGCCGCCATCCGTGAGCGGCACATTGACCGCCATGCGACCCTTCTCCCGTCTACCACCTCTCGTGTGCCCGCTCGGCTCAACCTCATCACCACCATCAAAATCGTCGGTCTCGAAGAATCGGCTTCCTCTTGCGCTCGGTGGCGGACTCTGCATCTCAAGCGGGAACCAGCTGCGGGGGAAAACAGAGTTCTTCTTTCGGAACGAGTCGGGGATTTCCTTGATGTCGACTGTGTCCAATGTAACTCTCACTCGGACTCGGTTGCCCTTGCTTGGATCATCGACTAGAATGAACTTGCGCTTCTTGGCCTCGGGAATATCGCCAAAGAGGACATTTCGTTCGTCCTCGTCGAGGGGGGATTTCGCATGCGATCGTGATGCGGCGATGGGAGTGCTGTGGGAAGGGTGCGGCGCAGCGTGGTGTTGGGCGTGGATTGAAGGAGCCATGGAAGCGCCACCTATGGATGGATCAGGAGGATAGGAGCCTGGGTAGCCGGGGAAGACGTGAGCTTGACGAACATCGCCATTTTGTCCTGGCGGCGTTCCATTTGGTGCTTGGTGGTGATGGTGATGGCTTTCGTCCATGTATTCATCGTCATCTAATTGTGCGAAGGATCAAATTAGCATCTCACTTTAGCCGGTAAGCGAAGTAGCAAATGACACGCAGGAATCGGAGATGACGGGGGAAGCTATACAGGAATGCAAAGACATGATGAGGTGCAGGGTATAAGGTGGGTGACGCTCAGGCAAGCAAGAAGCAACCACTTGCAATGATGTATTATACAAAGAAGCCAGAATGTTTAGACCCAGACAAATGATTCTGATCCCAATATCCTTCCCGTTCAACAGGTATATTCGCAAGAAAGGTATCATAACACAATAATAATATAATCACAGTTTTATCACATCTGGTGAAACATACCGACATCCTCTCCTTGAGTACTTCCATCAGGGTGGTTTTGATGGTGGTGGTGAAGCTGACCACCACCCATCCCACTCAAGCTAGGTTTGCCCATGCTACCCGCACTACCTGGACCCATGTTTCCGGATGGTGGCATCCCTGTCGGACCAGTAGAACCAGCCATGTGAGGAGTATGGGTAGCCGCCTGAACAGCCTTACGGTTGTTGATTTTCGCCATTCTGCGAACGCGTCTACTCCGCAATCGCGCATCTTGGTTGCTGTTTCTCCAAGAGTCGACAGCTCTCTGAATCAACCCTCTCTTTCCACGCAGGCACGGATTTAACTCGGCCAGAGCCCAACCGACAGTGTTACACTCCGTTTCGTACACTAGGCGGTTTCCTCGGTACTGATCTTTGCTGCAACAAGCGCGTGGATAAACGCAGTTCTCCGTCTTAAATTCAGGGCTCAAAGTGTCAACATTGACTGATTCCACGTCACATCTAATGGTATATTCCATCTTTACGCGATCGCGTGAATATTCGAAGGCGATCCATTGAACGCCATTGTTATCTTGCCGGACAACCAAAGGAGTTGTCGCTGGAATCGGACCTGGCGCAGCATTTGGATTTACACCAGCACCACCTGGAACATTATTTTGCTGCATTTGCGATCCATTTGCTGGATGCTGTTGAGGGGGTCCCAGAGGTGCTGCTGGTCGCGTCATTTGTGGTACATGTGGCTCCATCTTCGGTCTCGGACTGCCCGTGATCCCTTGTTGCTGCGGATGGTGTTGCGGATGCTGCTGCATCTGGTGTTGGCCCGGAGTCTGTGACATAAGCAGGTTTGGCTGCGAAGTCATCGATTGGTGATGCTGCTGCTGTTGTGGATGGGGCGCATAAGGAGATGGTCCAGTCTGCGGTGCCATGGGCGGAGGGTACGTTTGTTGCTGAGGCCCCCCATAATACATCTGCGGATTCTGTTGTAATTGTGAACCTGGCGCAGCATACATGTGGCGCTGGTCGTGTGCAGACGGAGAAGCAACTGACGCAGGAGAATTCGATTGTGGGGTGTGATAGGATATTGGGGGGTATGGACGCGACATTTGCGTTGCCGCCATGATGTCGGGGGTATCTGCTCGGATGGTTAGCTGCTGAATTCCAATATAAAGCGCGTTTCGAGTTACGACTGCTTACCTGCAGATGAGTAAGTACCCGACGCGCTTGGTGTGCTGTATGGACTCGGAGCTGCTTGTGTCGCGTAGTATGGAAGCTCGTGTGAAGGTTGTCCTCCTGGGCCAGGCGCGCTTTGGGGGTATTGGGGTAGACCGTGCGTGGGAGCTTGGTATGGATTCGAGTGATGTGGTTGAGGCGGAGGGGCTTGCTGCTGGTGATGTTGTTGATGTACAATGCTCGAGGGTCGAACCTGCTGGAGGCTATGCGGCGGAGGACCCTGTTGGGCGTGGTGGGGATGATGCTGCATAGGAGGCCAAATGTTAGCAATCTTTCTCAAGCCTGGTGGTAAATGCAGCGGTAAAATGTAATAACCATTGAGAAAAGCAAGTCGCGTCGCGATGTTTGTTTTGACACTTGAGATGTATGAAAGAGTGTGGGCAATCCCTGCGACGAGGGTGATACTGCAGATCTCTCCTTTGGAAAGTAGCGGCTCAAAAGAATGGAGAAAAAATGAGTGTTGTGGGATGTGGAGAGCTGGGATAGGAAAGAGGAAAGAACGCGCGAGGGTGTACCTCAGTATAACAAAGCCCTTGTCCAGCTTATGCTTGCGATCCTATTAAATTTACAAAAAGAATCAGACGGCAAGGAATTGCTTATAAGCGGCGAGGTAATATCCGAGTATTGCTTGCTCTCCTCCCAAGGCCACAATAAACTTATAATTGAAGTGGAGTTGTGACGAGGGTATTAGAGGCTTGGACTTGGAGAGATCTTCTGCAATATTGGAGGATAACGAAAACGGGTAGACAGAAGAGTGATCAGAGCGAGGATGAATGTACAAAAGAGGAAGAGGATAGGACGAACGGGGGGTGTTTGGACGGTGATGGCGAAGACCGCGACTAGGCAGGGGAGGAGAGTTGATGATGTGGAGGGATTCGTGAATGGCGGTGCAGTTGGGTAAGGGTCTGGAAGAGGTGGAGGCAGGGGGTTTTGAGATGGGAATATACTTGTAGTAATGATAAGATTGAAGTTACGCAGTGGCAGTGGGACGACGACAGCGCATGGAAGAAACGTGACAAGGTATATATCGCAATGCGGTGAAGTGGACGGAGGGGTGGGGTGGAGGTGCAGGCGTGTGATTGCCAATGAGATGTCCCGACGCTGAACGGCCAGCTAAGCAGTAGCCTCGGACATGGCGCGGCGCCAGGGCAGAAGCAGGGTACGAGCGCGCCTTGCTACACTGAGCCTAGACTCGGGCATGCTAGGGCACTAATGGCACTAATGGCACCAAATGCTGGAGGTGGGACCATGGTGCGGATGAGGAAGGACAGCACCACTGGACAGCCTCGACAGGGGATCCGCGGGTAACCTTTTATTACTGTAAACAGAAAGATGACGCGTGGACTAGTAACGGGTCAAATTGCAGGCCGGCGCTGGCTTTGCCTATTGCGCGGCGTGGGTTCTTGGCAAGCAAGCCACTGTTCTGCCACATGAGAAACATCGCCTCGAGTATAAATGTTTGTTTCATCTGAAAATACGATGCAGACTTGATGGTTGCTTCGAGATGGAGAGTGCACTGCATCTCGTCTCGTCTCCACTGTGCTCCCCTCTGCAAATAAGAGCCCAATTCAGTAGCAATTATCAGGATCGTCACTCAAACGAATAGCCCAACTTGCCCTGCAGGTGTGCGACATAAGGTACTGATGCGCCCAAAAGAGCGACGTTGACAGGTACCGTCCCGGACCTCTGAGGCCAAAGCTTGACATAAAGCCACGCCAAAGAACGTACTAAACTCAAAATGACAGATTGGATAAAACGGCATTCTCTTCTCCAACCCCGACTTGTAATAATACGGGCGACCGCTAAGCGAAGACCACCGAGTAGCGACTAGCTTACGGAGTATGTGGGGCCATTGTGGGCAACAAATTAAGACCCTTGTCTCATGCATGCATGCATGCAGCCCACCCATCCTAGTCCATTGTGAAACGAGTCCGTCAGCTTTGGGCCAAGAGCCGTAGCCATGGACTAATGGCTGGGCTGGGATCTCGAGTCCACCTCCACTCCACTAATCCCACCGGCGGGCCCCTCTTCTAGAAGACATCGAAGCCACACCCAGACGCACCCCGGGGCCAAAACAGTGCGGCTTGCGAGCAGGTATGTAGGTAACAAAAGGAATCTTGACTGTGTAGCCCACCCCATATGGTACACAAACGCGATAACAGAAATCCGGTGAAATGGTTACAGGACTGGGGAGGGAAAGCTGTGTACTTACGTGATCGCCAGCCACGGCAACACCAGGTTCCTCCTTGTATCCTCCTCCGCTCTGTCGATGAGCCATCTCGGTAGATGCGCAGGCCTGTTGAAGATTAACACATTAGCCACAGCCACAGCTATTAATCATCCGGCAGCCACATGATTGGCGTCGTTGCGAACTATATTTTCAATGCTCGCCGCAGAAACAGGGCTTTGCCATGCCTTGCAACGTCCGTGCGCGCCATATCAAATTACAGGGAGGGGGGGTAGGGGTAGGGGAGCTGCCGTCTCAACGTACTTGCTAGTAAATCTTCTTCAACAATGCTTCGTTGAGGCGCCTTTCGGATGCGATGTGAAACGCCTACGGTGTAGTTGTACAGTCTTGCTATGGCGTATCTGCTTCACTCCCGAGTTAGTATGTGTAAATAAGAAGGCAGTGCAAGATTCCACTACAATGCGATCGACAAAACGCAATGCATGATGGGACATGGTAGGACCAAAATAGAATGCAGATTCCAGATAAATCTCAAACCCCAGAGGCGATCATGCCACGGCAACACAAGGGGGCCCAATTGAGCAGATAACTGGCAGTGCGCTCAATGCAAAAGATACATCCCAGGTTCTTTTCTTACAAATGACCCCCGGACGAAAGTTCAATCTGCGCCACTTCGCGACTTGAAGGTGTCCGACTCAAGAGAACTCCGAGTATCAAGTGGACAATCAATTGAGGTTTGTGGGGTAAACAAGAGACCCATGATGGCAGTGTGTTCAACGGTCGGGGGTAGTAGCAGATGCTAGAGTAGCACAGAAATGGGACGGTCCGACAAACATAAAAGATACAAGAATGACGCGCTTCGATGCTGATCGATGATGATGGAGGGTAGGGTACAAAGTACAAGGTTGTCGCACAGAGTTGAACAGCGATGTGGGCCGTCGCGTGCGCATTGTGGAGGGAGTCCACGTTTTCTCGTGACCAGGTCGCTCGACCTTTAGGAACCAAATCGACATGCGACATGCTACAAGTAGAAATAACGGCGGCGAGGACTTACTTTTTCCAATCCTGAAGGCCTAAGCGGAAGATGGCGATTCGTACGGAGTAAAGATGATTCAAAGGGCCTATGGTCCTCGTGTCAGTTTCGTGATAGGCAGACTCTTGCAGATGTACCAGGCTAGTGCATGCGTGCGCAAAGGAAAGCTGCATACAAAAAGGCTCAATGACTTTGACTGCAGCGTACTGCTTGCTGCACAGAGCTCAATGACGCAAAGATAATCGGGACGAGGCTGGAAGATGGAGGCGGCTCCAACGCGTCGACGGGGGCTTCAAAGAAGATCGTTGTCAGTGAAAAGACCAGGTAAAGTGTGTTGGGGTCTCTGGGCTTGGGGAGATAATATACAGGCATGGATGCTTGATAAACAAATGGCCAGGGCAAGACGGCAAGACCCGGCAAGACACCCACACTTCGGCACATTTATTTAAGGAAGATGATGGGGCGTGCAGCCACAAGACAGGGGGTCAAAGCTGGGCTGGTCATGCAGCGGCCCTCGGTCATGGATGCCCCTTCGCTTACACGGCGTGGGCCAGTCGCCCAGCGGGGAGAAAACAAGGATAGGGTGCGCCAGCACGACAGGAGTGAAGTTCTGGGTAGAGATGCTAAAACAAAAAAAAAAGCCAGGCCCAGAACGTACCTTTGGGTTGGAGATGCAGCTTTATCGCAACCTCGTCATTGAGGGTAACAATCCAATGGATTTTGCAGGAGGGGCTCTTTCGCGGCTGGCAGTCTTCTGTCAAAGTGTTAGTTCCTGGGTCTCCGTGTAAACTGAGACGTTCCCCTTACAGCTCGGCGCGTGGAGGTGGGTGTCGGGGAGGATATGTGAATGGGTTTCTGTACGACAATATCTGAATTGTACTCGAGATCTCGCGCCTGTGGCAGTCTCAATTTCTACGCCTCCCAAGTCTTTACGGAAGAACTTCTCCGTAGGTGAGTCGATCGGGACGAATCCGTAGCGCGCACGATCAAGGTGCTTCCTTTTTAAGAGATCTGGAGTTGATCGTGTGATACTCCGTAGCTCCGCGCCCTCAGATAGAGTAGCTGCTGTGTGCGCTTCCTTCTCCCGGAGCTGCACAGAAGATTTTCTGTTTGCACGATGTGTAATTTCTCGATAATCTTCTACCCGGTTATTGTCAGATTGTCGAGTCCCAAGTCCAGATGTTCGGATCAATATCCTCGTCGATGCTTCAGAAGGTGGAGCTTAGGAAAGCACTTTCGGGTTCTGCGTAGGGTACCTGCTGCTGGGCAACATGAACGGGTATGTAGTGTAGGATGTTGGCAGGAGTCGGGAGACAGTGTTTTCGAGTCTGTCTGTGTATTACAAATGTCAGCACAGCACAGTACAGTACGCCCCAAGATTGAATATCAGGTGGAAGATTCGGCACCGAGGCAGCAGGCGTTATTGAATCGAAGTCTGGATTTCGCAGTCGCGATTGGGATGCAATCGTTCCCTCTGCGCAGCGCGGGGGGCATATATCTCTCGAGGCCTGCGCGCTTGTCGATCTCCACGTTGCGCAGTTGCACGGAGTGGAGTGGTGCAAAATAACAGAAGTCGGCCGTTCAGCACGCGGTCGCTAAACATGTAGACATAGAGTATGGCGCTGAGCTGAGACACGTTCCTCGATCAGACTCCAAGGCGTTGATACTGACTCAGAGGGGGTTCTCCAGGACTCGGTAGGCAGGGAGGGAAAATAGGAAATTATCATGTCTGACCTTTTTGGTGGGAACCCAGATGGATGCTGTACGTTGCAATATCTGCAGTGCGATTCCCACGAGGTGGAGGTGGAAATTGGGCCTACGATGCGTCTATCGCGTTGCTGCCGAGAGAGTGGAAATTCAGGGTTCCAGCAGGCGGATTCGGTTTCTGGATGCGCCCACGTTTTAAAGGACCCGAATACTGGTGACAGAAATAATATAATAGCACGTGGACGCGCCGTGAGGTTTTCTTCGTGCGACGGTAGTATTCGTGGGTATTTGCGACGTCGGTGTCACGTCAATGGCGGGTAGATAAGTTGCTATCACGAAATTTGAACGTGGTGTCGTGCGCGCGAATAGCTTCACTTCACAACCGCTCCCGCACAAGCTTTCCCTGGGCTGTCACTGTCTGTCAGGGCTAGGGCTAGATGGCTAGGTAGGGTGTAGCTTTCACGCAGTCGGTCGCTGTACGTGCGGTGCGGGTAGGCAAGGATAGGGGGATTGGGATTGCGCCCGTTGACTGATCCTTGTGCTGGAATGCAGAAGAAGCTTTGATTGGAAACGGGAGGGAAGCTTTGGGCCCTGGCGATGTTTATTACGGAGTAGGGTAGAGGGTTTAAGGGAAGGCAGCGGCAGCGCTGACCGGCGTGGGAGGCAACCCTGTCTGTGAAAAGCCGTTGAACTCCAGGAGGGCCTGGAGGGGGAGGCTTGGACTTGCTTTGCGGTGTGTGGGGTGGTTGCAAGGATACAGTGATTTTCAATTTACATGTAGGGAGGGACAGGGACATGGAAATAGAAGCTTTTGAGTTTTTCAACGGCGTAGACTTTTGACAGGCCATGCCATGCCATTAATGATTACTCCAGAGGCTTCAAGAGCGTAACTTGTTGGAGAAGTCTCGTTGAAGAACTTTAAATAATAGCGGGCCCAGTACTGTAAGATTCTTTACGGCACTGCCTTTTTAAGTAATTTAAATTTATTTAGAAGTTACTATGAAGTAACTAAGGTATGGATTTAATCTTCGGATGAGGGGGAGGAAGGTGGATCGAGTACTATACTTCGTAGAGACTACTCCGTAGAGTGGACTCCGTGGAGTGGAGGAAAGTGGTTCAGTTTAGTTCAGCCCGTTTTTCTTGCCACAGGCTGGCCCACAACCCTCAAATCGTACGATCTTGCTCTTTTACATAAAATAGTTAATCTACATGAATGGGTTTTGAAGGTATTACTCCGTACTCTTCAAGCTCTCTGAAACTGAATGCTTTTTTCCGTTTCGCCTTCCCCTTCTTCCTGAATTTCTATTCGCCATCATCCACCAAAATCCGCTTCATATACTCTGTATGGATGTATTAGTAACCACATTCTTCCTCCCCGTACTCCGTATTCCGGATTCCGTATACTCTGTCATGCAATAAGACGGGCCACATATGATTTGCATTATCAAATAGAAAGCTTTCGGTGCCTTAGCCACCCGAAACAAATCCTCGCCGCCCTTTTGCTCCTCCAGCTCTCAGCTCTGAGCTCTCGAATCAAATGGACGCGCAATTGCATGAAGTACGGAGGTAGACACGGAGATGAACTTCCTAATCAGGAAGCCGTCGGTGTCGATTTGCGCTGATCACCGCCCTACTACTATCAAAATCGCAACATCAATAATTCAAACCAAAACTTCGAAAGCCTCAAGAGAACTTTGTCGCGTGGAGAGAGTTTTCCAACTACTCTGTCTGATTCCGCCGCCGTCTTTGAAACTTGTTGAAACTTGTTCAACCATGTGGTCCATCCCACGGAATTCCCAACAAACTGTGCCTATTTTAGCTAGCTTACTAAGCCCGAATAATAATAATTCCGGCTTGTTTTGCTTTTCGTACTGTACGGAGTAAGCTGCGTCTTGACTCGGCTATAGCTATGCAGCTCTGCTTCACCGATGAATTCATGCAGATGGCTTCTTTGCTGCTGACCGTCTTATCAGTCTGGGACCGTACCGCACTGTAGGAAATTGTGACCTGTGGAACCGAACCGGCTCACTGGTCTTCCGGCGCAACATACCTCTGAATCTGTGATACTATCATACCAGTACTCTCCTGCTGCAAATTGTTTTCACTCTGTTTTCACCAAAACTCAATGCCGGACTATACTCAATTGGTATCACCGCCAGACCCCGACATGACTGACTGATCTTCAACTGTCTCGCCAGAAGTTCGTTCCTTCCAGCGCATGTGCCATACTCGCTGAGTCGCTGAAAACTCTGCTTCTCATGAGGTGTGCGTCCAGCGTAGAATCCGAGTCAGTTTCCTCGCCCAATCATCGCCAAACATTGTTTTAAGAGGAACTCCGAAATTTGCTGCTTCTGCTGACTTCATCTTGAGAAGTTCAAGAGCAAGTTCGGAATCATGAAGTAGGACGTTGAAGAAAACGATCTTTAAGGGTGTTTAGTTTACTACTGACCCATGGCCGGTAGATAGAAATTACCGGCATCGTGGACCGTTCGTGGGGCTGCCCCTCAACCTTCAACCTTCAACCCTCAAGGACTGAGAGGCCTTGCCTTGTCATCGGAGAATTTCCAGCTCTCCCTTGAGGGTTGACATCTTGCGCCAACATGACCTGTCAAACCATGAACCGTGGGTGCCACGGTGCCCGGTCTGGCGATCTGGAGCCTCACCAGCACCCCGGCCATAGCAATTGCGGTACTGTTATCAAGTAAAGCCAACGTTCAAGAATAGCCAAAACGCAACTTCCACTTCAATCTCGCAAACCAGATTTCTTGATTATTAGCAAACTGGTCAGACTGACTGCATGCAGCGCTCGGGGCCCTGAGCAGATATTATAGTGGAAGGTCCAATAGGAGCGCATCCTTTCTTAAGTCGCGGACGACCTCCAAATCGACGGCAAGAGTTCCTCAGTTCACCCCCTGTCGGATGTGGATTGTGCCATGCCTGTCTGGTGGCTTTGCAGGGTTTGGTGGACGGCGCTGACACCATCATCCTGGATTCCCTGTCTCCCACAACACCGTTACCGTTGGAGGCGTCCCACCCCATCCCCTGTTGACAGCTGCTGGCTTCTGAACCAGCGTGATAATGCTTGCTCACATGCAAACGTTAATATCAACCTCATGGCAAAGTTGCCATGTTTCTCTACCTCAGATACCTGACATTAAGGTCTTGACACTTGAAATAGAGAAATCGTCATTAAAATAATCAAACGCTGACGGGAGTCACGAACACCTCGGATGAATTAGAATATTTGCCAAAAGTTTTAAAACCTCGGGAGTCAGTACCTAAGTCACGGCTGGTATTCTGACCTACTCTAGCAACTCCTGCGGTGATCCGCCATTGTCGCCATACCATTTTCGGAACTTCAAGGAAATGAAAACTTCCAAGTGAAGACTGGTTCAAAACCCGAGAAAAGTATCTAAGCGACCTCCTACCGGTAGCTCCTCGTAACTAGCGGACCGGTACGACCGATACGCACTCGTCGTATTTATTCTTCAACGCCAACCCATTTTGGGCCAAGAAGGGGACTTGGACACGCTCAAATCGCGTGGGCTTCTTTTGGCAGCAGCCACTAGCGCTGGATGTAGAGTATGGACGTTTCATGACACAAATCCCAGATTCCAAGATGCCCAAAGCGCTGGATCTAGACCCTCGAGCTTCTATTTCGAGCGATGTTTTGACTGCTATCACAACCCCTTCGTCCGGCACCATAGAAAGTATGAAATATTCATGACGTGCGACTTCTCTGCGAGGACAATCAAAGTGAAATAACAGGTTACTCACCGCCTAATATTAATTGAGGGAGATGTTTTATACCTTTGGAGATCGCATATACACCAGTCTAGCTAATCAAGTCTCGCTGTCCACAAATCAGCATCTGATAGTCCGTTTGTCTCCGCACAGCCTTTACCGTATGTATCTCTCTCGAAAAGCAGAGACCAAAAATGCCACGTCTTTTGCATATCTCCCGAGACAGCCGGTCATATGTCTTAGTTTCCTCGCAAACAAAAAGGACGTTTATTTTTCTAACAGAAATAATACACTCTGCATATCCATTGGCCCCCAAAAGCGGCGGGGTCAGAGGTTGAGAAGCTCACTCACATGATCCACCAGACCTGACATAAGATGGGAAACACTCCCTATTCCGCGGTCCAATCAAGAGCAAGTATAGCCCTATAACAGCCCGGACATATACCCTCCAGAATCTCAAGAGGGAGACAGCCCCGATGTAAGGTGACAGAATCTTACCAGCCACTTGCTTTCTCATGCAAGAGATCCGCCGAGCAGAGAAGATCAAGCCACCGGCTGTGCCTCATTGCTGCTTTCACAATAATCCTTTACCTTCCAAGTGCAGAACGCCACGATATCTTTATATTAAATTGTACGTACTCGATGATCAATGCCATGGTGAGCTTTCGGACCGGTGTTGAAACTTGAAACGCATGAATCTTTTTTCCCGTTGCTTATCGTGTGACTGCAACCTTTTTTGGATACTCAATATTATATTATTGGGAAGTTTACGGAGTATTGTACTGTACGAGTAGGGAGCCTCGGAGGCGCCATGGATAATTCACTTGGGTGCAAGGAAGGGCTTGGAATGCCTAGGGCTGGGCTGGCATGACCGGGGACGGGTATGCCCGTTGTCAAGATAGGGGTCCGTAGGTGGTGGTGGTGGAGGTACGGACAGTAAGCAGGACAGGGCAAGGGGAAACGGGTGAGGGCTTGTGATGCTTGTGATGCCTGTGATGCTTATTCTTGTGCCTGTGTAACAAGCAGGGGAAAGGAGATGGGTCGTCACAGGGCTAAAGGTGGTAGACTTCAGCGAAGGCAAGGTCCCCCTTATCCCATTTGTACTGTATGGTGTTGGGGAACCCGGCCATACACATGCGCATGAACGCATCTATCCTGATCTTCACAGGATGCGGGCCTCCCAAACCATGCTATGCCATGCCATGCCATGCCCTGCTTGCCTTGGAAACACCAAAACGCGAAAGCACGTGATCCCTTCCCTGGAAGATTCTCTTCAACCTCAACACCAAACCCACTACATATTCTCTCTTATCTAATCTGACCGAGCCTCCTACATGATCAATTAATGGTGTCTTTGTCTTTCATACCTACCTTACCTTATGCCTCCCACGGCTTCTCAAACGGCAGTCTCATCACGACAAGAGAGCGAGAAATCACGACATCGCCTAAAACAGTTACCCCGCTCCGCAACCTCATCGACTTTGCACGCCTTCAACGTAACTTTTGCTCCCAAAGGCCCCTCTGGAAAGCCCGTGGAAGAAGTTAATTCAAATTCTTCAAGCTATGGTTGGTGGCCAACGGCTATCTCTATCCGCAACGGGTCTGTTGTGGTACGTACCTGTATAATACCACAACGCAGAAACATCGGGACAAGAGCGTTGAAGCAGGTAGGTACTCCGTAGGTGAAGTAATAAATTCATTCTTCCATCGTGCTATGCGAGTCAGGTACGAGTTGGCTATAGCTATAGCTGTAGCTATATATTTTTTCAATTCGCGTCCCTTTGCTCTGTCTGTTTGAAACCCTGTACTTCTCGTCGTGCTTTCAATCTGCAGCAATGGCTTCCTCGGATCCCGAAAAACACATATCTCACTCTCCAGCTACATCCGACAACGACATCTCCCCCGCTTCCGCAGCCCAGGTCGATGATGAGTATCAAACCTACAAAAATGCGCGGGAAATCGAAGCTGATCCCGCCGAACTCAAGCGGGTTTTGAGGAAGATCGATTACAGGATCGTCCCTATTCTATTTGTAACATACTTGTTACAATATCTAGACAAGAACTCCATCAACTTTGCCAGTGTGTATGGGCTGAAAAAGGGGACACATATAGACGACTCGCAGTATTCCTGGCTTGGTGCGTTTTCCCCAACTTCTCACTCCAAAGTACGGATATTGACAAGAACTTTGAAATAGCTTCAATTTTCTACTTTGGCTACCTCGGCGCTCAATTCCCAGCTGGCTACTTGCTCCAGCGCCTCCCCATGGGGAAGTTCCTCTCGCTATCTACCATAGCCTGGGGCATAATCCTCATCACAACCCCAGCGTGCAAGAACTTTGGCGGCATAGCAACGAACCGCTTCCTGCTCGGCGTCGTCGAAGCAATCGTCAACCCGGGCTTCGTGCTGGTTATGTCCATGTGGTATTCTTCCGCCGAGCAGCCGCTCCGCCTAGAGATATACTACTGCACCAACGGCATCGCGACCATGTTCGGCGGCCTGATCGGCTACGCGGTGGGCCACATCACAACCGGACTGCCGCAATGGATGTACGTCTTTCTGATCTTCGGCTCCGTCTCCATTGCCTGGGGAATTGTCTCTCTCATCATCCTCCCCGACCTGCCCTCCACCGCCAAATTCCTCACCGAGCACGAACGCCTCGTCGCCGTCAACAGAGTAGCCGCCAACCGGCAAGGAGTCAAGAACAAACATTTTTCCAAATACCAAGCCATCCAAACGGCGAAAGATCCCAAGACCTGGATCCTGTTCATCATGGCTATCGGTGCCCAAATCCCTAATGCCGCGCTTACCTCGTTCACGTCTATTATTGTAAAGAGTTTCCATTTCGATACCCTGGCGACGCAGTACCTGCAAATCCCAGGCGGAGCAGTCCAATTCCTCGCCCTGATCGCCGGCGGCGTCATCTGTACTCGCTACCCGCGCAACTCCCGCTGCATAACCATGATCGTCGCGAACGCGATCTGCATCCTGGGCGCGGGACTCCTAGTCGGACTCCCGAGCTCGAATAAATGGGGCAGGCTCGTGGCGCTGTGGTTGTGTTTTTTCCAGGGGCTAGGCTTCAGTATCAGTTTGACCATGGTCAGTAGTAATGTGGCGGGGTACACGAAGAAGCAGTTGACGGGCGCGGTGTTGTTCACGGGGTATTGCGTGGGGAATATTATTGGGCCGCAGACTTTCAAGGCTAGCGAGGCGAAGAGTAAGTCCCCTTTTCCTTCCTCCTTCCTTTCCAACTCTGCTTCTCGTATCTTCGTATCATATCATATCATCCATTCCAGTCAGCTTTAAGCGCAGTACTGACACGGAAACAGCCGGATACCACAGCGCCTACGTCGCAATGCTCGTCGGCTACAGCGTCAAGCTCCTCATGGTGGTCATCCTCTACATCTACATGTACAGCGTCAACAAAGCGCGAGACAGAGCGCATGCCGAGCGCGGGGAGCTGAGCGAAGAGGAGGAACGGGACGCTGTGGAGAAGGGCATGCTGGACGTTACGGAGATTGATAATCCGGGGTTCAGGTATATTTTATGATTAATGTAATTTAGCCTTCTAGAAATAATATCTAGCCACTCGTTGAGTTGTAAATACTGTTCCAAGTATTCGAAACCTGGGAGAGGTCTTGAGGGTCTAGGGTGAATGTTCCACCCGAAAACAGAGATTGATATCTCCATAGTAGGCTTGGGTATATAAAAGCAAGTAAGACAAGACCAAAGATTCCGCTTCTGAGCGAGGACTCAAAGTTCAATGGACAGCCGTCATATCTCTAGTGGGAGTGTATGAAGGTAATGAGGATTCTGGACCATCATGGTATACCGTATACATATCAATGTCACAATACCATGTATTCCTTTTACATCTTTCCTCTCGATTGCTGCTACTAGCCTACTACAGAACCAGATGTTAAGACTGGAATCCAGGAGATGGTTAATTAAGCAGGTCAAGACCTTGGTGGGGGAGAAGGAGCTCGGGAAGGCCTTGGCCCGGCCCACGCAGTCTTCGAAAGGAGGTGAGGGATCGGATGGAATGATGCCCACGATGCACTGCAAGCTTCTTTGGATGGACGACCGGACGGGGAATCTTGACTGCAAATCTAGCGCAACTGCACTTTATTCAAAGGAAAAAGGACCCCTTCTCCCTCCTGGATGCTTAATCTCCAAGAAACAAGCACGAATACGTGCACAGGACAGAGACCCTCATGAGCTGCACAGAGGCGCTCCTCCATGCTCGTTGTTTGTTGGACTCTTTTCCGATTGATGAAATCAAGCAAATCATTCTCTCTTCTGTATTTTATATACTCGTTTCTCTCGAACCCTAAAGTTTAGTTTATACCACAAGGATATCTATCTACTTAGTTCCATATATGATATTTCCGGTGCTCGCTACAAGAATCCAGCAGTGGGCGTTAATTAAACTTCGCCGAGAATAGGAAATATGCTTTGGCTTTGGGTTTAGGTTGAAATGGGATGTCGATGTCGCTACGGTGGGGGGTTTGCTGTATAAATGGGGGAAGGGAAGTGTGGTGAGCCTGGTAATCTAATAAACATGCAGTTAGTGGAAATGAAAGGGATGTCGTGCGGGTAGGTGAGGTGAGGTGATGTTTTCTTTTTCTTTTTCTTTTGCGTAAATGGTGATTGGGTATTGAGTGAGTGGGTGGATGAGCGGGTGAATGGATGAATGAATGAATGGGCGAGGAAAGTAACAGCAGATTATGCCTTGACAGTAGGTTCTATGTTGACAGCAGGTTCTATGTTGACAGCAGTTAATTCTTGGGTGCTTGGTCAAATTTCGATTGGAGCTCTACCTTTTGCCCCCCAAGACGCTGGGACAAATGATACTCGTGATAAGCTAGTTATGGATCACAATCCCCATTCGTTCCTGGAATTGCAAGGTGAGATAAGCCGCAATGTGATCTTCTTCCCTGATACTAAGATTTCGAATCTTAGTGTGAAGCTGGGGATGATAGTTTTATAATACGCAGTTCTCGCGAGGGTTTTGAAGATTAAGATAGCTTGATAGAAGTTAGTCTACGTGTAAGTATTGTCCTCGATAAGCAAAAAGCAGTATAGCAAGCGTCCAGATGATTAAAAGGCGAGACGGGGCAGGCAGGTTTGCTGAGTTGAATCTGTAGAAAGCATTGCTTTTATACCTTAAAACCTAAAGGTCCGACTAGAGGCCAAACTCTCCCTTCCATGTTTTAGCATTATCACTATAAGTTTTTCTCTATTTATGGTATTTAAGCATGCGGAAGTCTGGAGGAGACCACCACGGACTTGAACGGATACTACTACGGCTACGACATCCAAGACCCCCACAGGCTACCCATCGCGATCTCGAGATCCTTTAAACCGTGAAGTCTCGTCAAAATAAGACCTGCTTGAACTTTCATTTACTTTCCGCTTCCTGTTCGGGAGAGTTCAAGTGGGCAAATGAACGAATGGAATTCCATGACAGCAATATCTTGCACAACTTGCTACGACTGCTTTCCACTTTATCTGACGCTGTGTATATTAAACTACTCCAGCTTCCCTGACTGTTATGTCGCCTAAGCATTTGCACCATCCAAAACAAGCGGTACTCGGGTTCAAGGAGTGTGATTGTTAGTACATCTTGCAATGTAATACTAACAACTATAAAATGAATTGGATGCCTACTCGCTTCTCCCGGCTTTTATAAAACTAGCAATCTTGGTTTGGGGAAGCGGCATTGATGAACCGCACTGGGCTTGCGATTAAAAGTTGCATGAAGACGAGCAATCCTCTCCGGTCTGCAACGTACTTATATGTATATCAGCAAGGTTTTGTGAGAGCTCTGAATAGATATTTGTGGCTACTATAGGGAATAAGTGAAAAGATTAGGTAAGATATCTTCTTACTCAACTTCAACAATGTCAAATCTAATTCAAATAGTGTCTATAAATAAACACCTGCAAAAAGCCAAGGGACGGGGATGGAGTGGTGGTGGTGGCACTGTATTATAATCACTTACTAGGGTGGGACATTATAAACGGGCCGGGATCTCCGTTTGGCAAAAGAAATTCGCCCCTTTATGTTTTTCGTTTGCATCCATAAATCACCTGCTTACCTAGGAGCAAATGAGGAGGCCTGGGGATCGTTGGTATGAGTCGGAAGCTTGAGAAGAGTGGCTCGGGATCGCAAAGTGAATGAATGAATGGATACAAATGACAGCTTTCCCGATCTTGACAGCAATTATATTCACGGGAAAGATGGAAGCTAGCATGAACAAGTGCCTGAATAACGTTAGTTGATGTTTATTTTCAGCTTTCGGCGACGTGAACCCTCCCACAAACCTCGTCGTACTGCGCTTCATAAAATCTTTGCAGGCTCATATTGTACAGAGAGAAGTTTGGGGTTCGGAAGCCGATATTGTGATAATACCTTCACACTAAAATCTCCAATCGACATTTTTGGAGCCACGAATGAGTCATTGCAGCGTGCACTCGACTAAAAACTCCTTGCTTTAATTACTCGCGCATTTACAGTGATTATTATCAACTCTGAGAGCGTTTCCTACTGGTTTATTACAAGCTATACACTTGAGCGCTAAGTGGGTATAACAACTTTGACGACCACATTTGAATAACACTACTTCTCCGCAGCACCCATAGTTAAGATGATCTTGCTGTCTCGATATATATCCCTCTACATACTTGCTATGCTTGTCTAAGGTCTTGCTCCAACCACGAGGAATAGCTGAGAGACAGAGACGGTTTACTAGCGCGGGGTAAGCGGGGTAGAATTTAGGAGGTGGTGGGAGAAATTTCACAAGATAAGACAGAAAAGGCCTTCCGGGGGCAAGTAGAGTTTTTTTGCCAAGTTATGGATGCCAGCTTCCTGTTTTGGAATAACTAAGTGTCACAAATTCCAAGTGTAGGTACGGAGTACACCTCCTGAATCACAACCCCCTAATTTTAAGCGAGTTACAGCCTCATCATATACGTGAACACGGGATCGAGTCTCGTTACTCATACTGCAAAATGCCCTAAGACTTCTCGTACCCGACTCACTTTTACAAGACCCACGCGCAGGAGGCCATGTTTAGGAATATCATCGATATCTATAATCCTACTAAAAGCCTGCCTATATCGCAACGCATTCCATGCTCTCATTCCCACATTCCTTTCACTTCTTTTTCTTCGGATAACCCCCCAACGGTGGCAAAGGTCTCGAATCGATAAGTGCCGGATGACCAAGCAGATCACCCCTGAAAGCCAGCCCGTAATGCCTCGGATTCGACTCCCCCTTCCGTCTCGCAACCCCATATACGCCCCCGTGCCCCTCTCTCCTCACAAGTCTACCAGAGTTAGATAGTACCCCGCTACTACCGGTTTTCTGAGCCATACCGGGGTTGGTTTCCGCCACCGCCACCGCCACCGCTGTTTCCTGAACCACCGCTCGGCGGAAACTGGGGCGGGCCGGGTGGTGGCCCTGGGTTTTGGTTTGCCAGGTGATGTCTTGCCATCGCACCAACTCTCCTACAGCGACCGTTCGGAAGTGGGGTAGGACGAGGTCCTTGGTAGTTTTGTGGTGGTTGCCGAGGATTTCCTGGACCAGCTGGTGGGTTTTCAAAAAGTCTTGCCAGGTCAGGATTTCCTAATAGACCAACTCTCCTGCCACGAACATTCGGCGGCAAGGGGGGTCGATCAGGCCCAGGTTGTGGGTCTTGTGCGGGTGGGGGAGGATTTTGACCAGGCCCAGGTGGTCGGTAGTTTCTTGCTAGTCGGCGCGGAGCCCGAGGACCATGGGCAGGTGGTTGGTAGTTTGGGGGCAGGGGCAGATTTTTTACTAGACGAGGAACTCGCCTGCCGCCGGGCGGTTGGTAGTTTTGTGCTGGGGGAGAGTTTCCTGGATCAGGTGGCCCGCCGTTTCCGAGTGCGCTGTGAGGTCCGCTATTTCTGAAAGGGGGTTGGTTACCGCTGCCTTGCCCGCCTTGGGCAGAACCTGCGTTGGGGTTGAACATGTTGCTTGATCTGAGAGAACGCTTTGCCGTGGAGAGTTGTCAGGGGGAAAGGAAAATGTTAAAGCAAGAATAAATGTTTTGCTTTAATACGTGAAATATGAGTTATTCGCAGCTAGGAAGAATGATTAAGCTTGGAAGTTGAGAGGTGAGTGAATCTACAGACGTTTCGCTTTGTGAATCAAGGAGATAATGTTTCATGAAATACTAAATAAAGTGCCAAATGAAGAGAGTCTGAGGCATCTTGTGATGCTTAAAGTGGCAGTAACTACTGCATTATCATACAGAGGCTCGTAGAACCATGGAGTCTCACATACAGAGAACTCGGAAGTGGTGGAAAAATGAATGTTGCGAGGGGCAAGTCACATCACATAAGAAAGAAGGTAAATCATCACGTACCAGTAAACACCGACAATACTATTGTTCAAGAAAACCACACGACTTCTCACATCACTGTACAGCCCTTATGTTTCCCCTTACCGCCCTTTTTGCCGCCGCGAAAATCCCCTTCGCCTTCCGCAAAATCAACATGATAGTCCAGAGCCCAATCATCTCCTCCAGCTCCTACAACAATTACAAAGCAGTCATACCTCGCCAGGGCAACCTCTTTCGCCTTCCTGACATTTGCATGCAGCTTCCCATACTCTTTCTTTAGCTGCTTCCGTCCTTCCAAAGTCCACGCACTGCTTGCACACCCGTCTCCGCTCCCTGGGATGTTGAGACTTTGGTAGTCTTTCCAGCCAGACTCGAGGTCTTTGACAACCACTTCTGAGAGTCTGTGGCAGTCGCGGAGCCAGAGCTCAGGGAGAGCTGGTGAGATCTTCCAGTACCATTCCGGGCTTGTGTTGTTGTAACTAGGAGATTGTGAAGCCCGGCTTCTGCAAGTGGCTCCAGAAAGTGGAGGAAACCGGGGACCAACGACGTCTTTGATTTCCTCTTCGCCCGTGTTTACTTCTTCAGCCGGAATCATTTCTTGGGCCATGTCGACTACTTTCAAATCGTTTTCAGGCGTGGGATTGGAGTCGGGCTCTGATTCCAAGTCTCCCAAGTTTTCTGAACTGATTCTGCTGACTTGATCTTCCTTTATTACTTGATCACTCCCGACTGTTGAATTGTTGTCGAGTTCGCGATAGGATTGTTTGTCTTCGGGATCGTCCTCCTCTTTGTGATGATCGTAAAGGTCCTCGGATTTGTCGTCGTTCCCAAAACTTTCCTTACTTTCCTCAATGCTCTTATGGTTGTCCTTGATTCTTTGACTTTCCCCAACTTCTAAAATTTCCTCAGTTACAGGAGCGGAGCCAAATCCAGGATCATTGGTTTCAGGGCCACCTATGGTTTCTCGATCGCCCTTGGCGTTTGGTTCGCTGAGACCCTCAGTCTCTGCTGGAAATGACATTGTGTTGTTGTGTGAGCACAGTTGGGTTTCTTATGAGCAGTGAGCCGTTACGCAAGAAAACCAAGGACCATGTTTGTTTTACAAGTGCTAGAGAACTGGCGTTTGGAACAATCATCAATAGCAAGCATAACTACGCCACACGCCATCGAAGTTTGCAATTTTGACTGCTTTCCGGTCATGTTTTATATTCATTTGCTGTTATTGACAATCCATTTCCTCAGGCGTTTGTCATGACTCACGGATGTCCCGTTTTCCTTGACATCGTGTCCACTGTCGTCTGTCTACTGATATTTTTTCTCTGTTTCAAAAGTATCCAGCAGCTGACTCCGCTTCTCCAACGGAAAAGCAAACGTAAGATACGCTGCCATTGTTACTTCATGTTCTCTTCTTGAGGTCTGATTTGTATACAGTATGTCATAAATGTGCTTATGCTTTCTTCGAGTAAGAGAACTGTGGTCGGTGGCAATGAACGCTAGATCGATGCGTCCAAATAAGAAACTTAAAACTGGTCGTGGATTTGTCAAAAGACTGACAGAGTAGTTTCACATCTGTGATTATTTTAATGCAGCTGTAGGAGCTAATGATAGTTGTCCCTACTGGTAGGTTGACTATGAACCCCTTTGAAGTAGTGAAATACTTTGCTCCTTTATTCGCCAGGACTTATTCAATACTTCCATTCTGAAACACCAGGGATCATTCACTGGGAAGCCGACACAGATAATATGAAATAATGAAGAACTAATATCAAGAAATGCCTCGGATATGATGATTGACTTGCAGGTTTGGCTTTCCCACGTGACTGTACGGATTACCTGACAGCCACACGGGTATTCATAACATTTGCCATCCAGGTACCGAGGTCTATGGGTTATGAAATATCGTTAATATAGTCGTATTATTCAAAAACTGATTAGAAACATCTGGAAAAGGTCACGAGATGTATACATGTATACATACCCTACTAGCGTCATCGCTTCTACCAAACCAACCTACAGCGTTGGACGACGACGACTTCCAGACATCAACATTCTTCACGTTTATCTCTCCGCAACATCCTTAACACTAAGACTCTTATTGATAATTTCATAGCATCGGAATGTCTGATAGTCTCCTAAGGCGGGTCCTCCAAAAGGCGGGCCGGTCCACACCAACTTCTCCCCCCAATGTTACAATGGCCATGACGCCCTCGAAAATGATCGCGACGGGGGTATACTATCGTATCAAACCGGATCCTCTCCCAATTACTACACTGGCCATGGGTCAGCTGGTCATTACGCCCTGGAAAATGTTCAGGACGGGGGTCCGGATCCGCCGTGGTATCGAAGCTGACGAGCGAAAATGCACATTATACAAACTTCCTCCTGAAGTCCGTCGGCAAGTCTTCGTTTTAGTAGCGCACCATTTTCTCGATGTCAAAAGAGATTTGCGCCCTGGCCTTGGAGCAGACATGCACGAACTCTATTACCCAGATCTTTTGTTCGATTGGGATCCGCTGCTGTACCCCGAGGAACATCAGACATCAAATCCCCCAAAAGGCCTTTCTAACCTGGAACTAGCGCTCTATGGCAGCGGGAAAAACGAGCTTTACTTAGAATCCTTTCAAGCTAGACTTTCGTTCTCGAAGCTGTGTCTTGGACTACCACTCGATCGAGGTGATCGAGGCGATCCACTCGATCCAGATGACAACGTTACATATCCAAACTTCGGTATTGAGCTGCCTTATTGGGTCCTCGATTCGCTTCGACATTTGAGATTTGAAGTCGAGTATGTATGCGTCGAATCTTTCATTTCAGGCGTGTGTATGCTAACTCTGAGAAGTCACGATCTCCCCTCGTGCGGAGGTGTCAGGCTTGATGAATTGGACGTGGGAACAGATTACAAGGCCTCAAAGGCTCTCTGGACCGGGACTACTCTGTTCAATTCCTGGTGTAACCCGCAGTGGTGTCACTTCCGGGAGAGTGTCATGAATCTTGCGCGTGCACTAAAAGTAAAATCCAAAGAATGTCCCGATTCTACTTATCTGCATCGGCGAATGATGATCGAGGTCTCTGGGCTCTGTTATGAGTGCTCTGCTAGGATTGAGGATTGCGACCAACTGCTAGAGGAGCTGCTTGGGTTTGAAGGTCATTTTATTACTCCACTCTCTTCACTACGGGCTCCTCCCTACGTATCGCCTCTCGGTTTTCAACGTTTTCCCCCTACAATGCGCCAATATGTGGGGCCTCGGGCCTCAGGCCTCCACTAGTATATAGACGGCTCCTGCCACACCTCTTGCAATGCAGCCACCTTCAACTCCACATCGCGATCCCTCACACAATATTTGCGTCCTCTTAATATTCCACACGGTACTACCCGAAAACTACCAATCGAGAAGCCATAGAACAGAATAACCGTCCCGCGAAGCTGATGATGGATTTGAGGCTTTCGTGTAACGGCACTGTAAACTTGTAAACTTACAATAGCCGTCTCTAATTTTGAAGAATTGCCTGTTTTCGATGTTACCGATAGTATCGATAGGAACTTCATAAGGTTTTAACCCGGTTATCAAGATGACGAGACGTCAAATAGAGAACTGTCATCCGGGAACCAGCGGGACCCATTTTAGATCCCCCACGGTCTATTAAATAATGATAGTTAGAAAACCTCAACCATCACATATTCAAACTTTACATCTCTTTTCATCCAAACACGATGGCATCGATATCAAAACCTAGTGCTGTGCCCCCAACATTTCCTCTTTCCAAGCTACCACTAGAGATCCGCGAAATGATTTTTATCCAAGCAGCTCACCATTTCTTCGAGGAACAGCCAAAATACCAACAACTGAGATTCCATCCTGAAATCCCGTGCTTGGGTTGGGCGAGGCTGCTTGAAACCGATGCTCGGCCAACAAAACAAGATCTAAAGGACGATTCCATTCCCGAACTCGAGCGAGCTCTCCTTGGAGATAGAAACCTGTACCTCGAATGCGTCAAAGCACGGCTTTCACTCTCCACTTTGATGATGTGGCCCTCGACTCCAAGACCCTACGAAACTCGTGAAGAAGGCGAAGGCCAAGTCACGTACCCTATATTCGGAAAAGACATCCCATTTCAGCTCCTCAAATCTATCCGATGCTTCAGATACCAAGCATGGTAACATTATCTCAAACGCTCCATATACGCACGTTACTAATTTGAAAAAGCATACTGCAGCACGACAACCCCTCCGGCAATAAATATACCATATATTGCGAGCTGGTCAAAGAAGCTCTGGAAAGTAGTTTTGCGGATCTAGCGAAGCACCACCCCAAACGTTTTGTTCTGGGGGTTTACGCCCAATTCGACGTCGATAATTGTAAGAACCACCACGGGCACCAAGTCGAAGATATATGCGGAAAAGTTCTGGGTCTCTACACGAGAACGTCGAATCATCCCTATTCGTTTCGGCCAAGCGCGCTGGAAGGGTATTTTTTGAAATGGTTCACGCCACTAGATCGGCTGTTGAAGGGTTCCGAGAGGGAGTGTATGGATTTCGCGCCTAATGCTCGGCCTGTCACGCGGAGGTGGATGAAGCTTCGAAATAGGAAGGTTTGTGTGAAACTGTGAGTTGGATAGGCTGTCGAGAGAGCTGGATATAAGGCGACAGGGGAAGTACATTTTTTGACTAGTGTTGGTCGAAGATGCTTCTTATACTGGCTGCTACGAGGATTTTTGGTAGTGTGATGCGGTCTTTGAACAGCCGGACCAAAAAGATTACTTGGAAGTATATTGGAGGCAGAGGAAGTATGTATATGAAGTTCCCACGGAGGTACAGAATGCTGGAAGGTGTATCGTATCATTGGAATCAGCAAATAAATACAAAAAAAAAATGGTAAAAACAACTTAAATAGCAACAAGCAGCATGAGACACTAGAGATGACCGCCAGTTGGTCCAAATTGCAATAATGAAGGGACTAAAAAATCAAGAGGAATTTTTAACATAACCAGTGCGACAAGTTCTGATTATTTCTTTCACCCCGCGGAGAAACTCTTGAAGCCCGAAAGTGAGGACATACTATGACATATAGGGCTTTGTATTAGTCATTCTAGCATCCTTAGACTTCTTGTTGGATAGTTCTACTGTATATGCTCTATGAAAAACTCGAAGATTTAGGACTTAAGAAGTTCCTCCGAGGAGTGGAAGGGCACTCACTTTCAGTACATTATCGTATCCCCAGACCTTTAGCGTAAGGGAGCCTCTGTATCCCCCACACTACCTGCGGCATCGTCTTATATTTGTATATTGTCCGAACAGGCTTTAATCATACCACAGACGTTTGCCGACAGCGGTCTGCCAGCCAATCTCAAGACAGCAGTGTTATCGTAAAAGACGGCCGGCTGTAAAAGGTCTCACGAGTTTCATTGAATGAGTTTCGTTGTTGGCCTTGGGGGTGGCAATGTGTAGCATATTACAAAGTCTAGCGTGCATATATCCTTTTTTATATCCATGTTCTATTGTATACATTTTTGGTTCTTTAACTATTGGTAGATTTTAATATATCTCAGATATTGGGATTTATCTGTCAAAACTTAGCTTCCACAGCTGTCATTTGAGATCTACGTTTGCAACAAGATCACAGGTCCTAGATTACTTTGCGATTTCTGATGACCTATTGAGCTTGCCCCAACACGCACAAGTATATCCTCATGGTAACGGTATCCTTAGTATTCTGCCCACTGGCAATTACCAAAGACCCGTTTATACTCACCCAGATTCTAGCCGTCGTCCCCTTTTTAGTTCGGGTATAACTCGCGCGATGGGAGTGGTCGAAGCCGCCTCCCCGAGTTACATCTTATGCTACTTATACTTAGTATAAGTATAAATCATCCTTAAAAATATAATAGAAAGATTGGAAAGTATTAGTATTATTAACGGTTTCTTTGTGAGTGAGTGACACTTCGAATTGTTATGTTAGCACCGGACCAAGATTTCTGACTGGTGATCAGTAAACTAAGAATTGCTTGGGACCGAGTATACGTAGCATATCCGGCGATGTTATACTTCTCCTAATGCGGTTCCTGCTCTTTCAGTAATTACGTAGCCCCTATTTACACCCCCACCCTTTCCCCTTTTCCCAAGCAGATCACGTGGACGACCCCTGAACCTCATCGCTTAGCTCATGATTAATCTGACCCCTGAACCTTATCGCTTAAACTCCGATAGATTAAAATCATATGAAATCGATATCGGCGTATCCAGAATAGGATATAGATAGTGGGAGATACGCGGCACTCTGATATAGCCTTTATACTGTATTTATCCAAACAAACCATCCACTCGCCACATATAAGAACTTCCATCTTAAAGCCAAGACATCCCCAGTTCCCATATCCTGATCGAAAACTACAACTTGTCCTCGGAATCAAAACTTCCAAACATAAATCCCACGATTATATATATATTCTACGAAAAGAGAGAGAGAAAAACGTAACAATGCGTCTCTACTTCCTCGCCACATTCCTTCCCCTTATCGTCTCCATATCAGCGGCCCCACCTTCCCCAGTCGCTCGGGATGCCGCAGCCTCGACTTCGCTATCCGGGGCCGTGCCAACTACTAGTATCAGTCCCGATGGAATCCCCTGTCCCGGCATAGACTGCTACATTTATCTCGTGGGCACGATCTCGCCTTGGAACGCTGATTATAAGGCGGATTCGCTGTGGGATCCTACGTGAGTTTTCTATATACTCCCTATTCCGTGCCTTTTCTTTTCCTCGTCTTGTATACCGAAATGGACTGGAAGGGAGGGAATGAATGAATGAATGAATGATGGATTGCTGATGTGTGTGTTTGTTTGGAATAGTGAGGGGGTTTGTGGGTATTGCAAGACGTTGTGTGATTGGAATGGAAATGGGGCGAGTTGCCCGACCTGAGAGTGAGTGCGTCGATGTTGGAGTATGGGGTGGATGGGAAGGAGGAAATTTTGGGGTCTATATAGGCAAGTTCGGATAAGGAACAGACTTCAATTGCTTAGGTAGCCTGGCTGGGACTTTGAGGTATGATTGGAGGTGATGGGAAGATGACAACAGCGCCTATGGTTTAATGGTTTTGAATGAAGTTAGGAAGTAATAATGATACTGCATTTGCGATTTAATCGGTAGCAGGCTCTGATACAGTGACAAATGTTCATGAAAAGAAATCGTAGGATTGTATGATACTATTTTCCTTATTATTCGCAACTTCGCGCCGGCTCGTTCGTAAATGACAATAGGAGTCTGGAGGTCGATGATGGTGGCTACTCTTCGTTTCATCTTCTAGGCCCTTGATTAATGGAAGAAGGAATATCTGAGTCGCAGGGATAGCAATGATGCCCAGAAGAGAAAGGATATCACTAGCAGTTCCGAATGATATGGAAGCTATTCACGTCATGAATAGGGTGAAACAGGAGACCAAAGAGAACTCGTACCAGAGAAACACTTGTCAACAATGTCTGCTGAGAATTTTCAAACAATGGAGGCCTCTCTTTCTCGGATTTCCACGAAACTTCCAAAGGGAAGCTGAAACAAACATAAAAAAGGGAATAATGCAGCGTAAGACTTCCAAAGACGGGTCTCTAACACAAAGGTCCTCGAGTTTCAAAGTCGCTGGAAGATTGAGATGCTACTCGAAACGTGTTGCGATATCGAAACGGACGAAGACAGGTGAAGATATAAAAGTTGATCCCATCCCTCAGTTGGAAGAAATCCTCACCAGTTCAACTTCCCCAAACATCATTCCCAACAAGAAAGAACACCTTTAAACGCCATCCCCGCGACCGCAATTCTTCCACTCAACAATCCCATCCCAATCATGAAGCTCTCTCTCACCCCGTTCTTTCCCCGCGAGATGCCTACACTAAAGGCCGCCGCCGTGATGACCACGGTCACACTTGCAATCACAGCTACTGTTTTCCCCGTGATCCCTAGAAGGGTTGTCGTCCACAGAACTCTAGACATCTGGCCATTTCGTATGAACCAAACAGCAGAAGACACGAGGTGCCGCAGAGTAAAGTGTGAGATTGAGAGGGATTGCGAAATGGAAAAATGCTTCTCTGGCTGCAACGAAATCGGATACTGCAACGCCAGTACTAATGTAACTTTGTGAGCCGGAACCTTACAAATGAATTCGGATCGTCGATGAATGCGAGTGGGGGTGATGAAGCGGTGGCTTTTGATTTTGTACGCTGACGAGTGAGATCTTTGCGTTGCTTTTCCTGTTGGGTTGCGCCCTGCTGGACAGTGATATGTTGTCTGATAGAACGTACCAATGTAATCATCGATGGAGGATTTTGCAGAACCTATATGCTTGAATTCTATCCTTCTGTGAGACTCTTGCTGAATTGATTTTGCGACTAAGGGACGAGAAACACCAGGACACGCTGTCCCCCGCTCGCCGCCCCAGTTCGTAGCCATACTTAAAGCCATTCCAAACCAGTTCTCCATATGCGTGTGCGTACGCAAAATAAGGGGTAAATAAGATGGTTTTATATAAAATCAATCGCAAGCTCAACTCCGACAGCTCGACTGGAGCAGTCTCTATGGAGGTAGAAAGTAAGTTTCTTGGTGGCTTGTGCATGCACCACCAGCACCCGTCGACTATTTGAGTCTCTCGTCAATTTTTCAGAAGACAGGAAACCCCAAAACTCTTCCTCTGATAAGGCTCGCCGGCTTCCCCACCCCACCTCACCTCACAACCAGGTCATTCCCTGTGCGCAACTAAATCTACGTACGATCGGATTGTACCGATGGATGGATGTGGAGATCTTTATCGCACAGGAGCTTCGACCCCAAGAACTGGCAGGGAAATACTTGTACATCGTTAGTGACGTCTCTTTCGTCCCAAGTCCCAAGACACCGACCGTACTTTATCTCGCTGCTCAAACCGCCGTTTTGATATCGGTGTCCTGAACTGATGGAGTATAATAGAAGCTTTACAAGTCTCAGATGCCTATGGTGACGCCGGTCGGAGGGGTTCGTCCTCATACTAAGGATGCTTTTATAGGGTGCAGGTAACGAGTTAAGAAATACTATAGGCACCCCGCGCTCGCCCAAGCGCTGCCGGGCTCGCCGGGCTATCTCTAGGATCCGCCCAGGGACCAGGGTTCAGTGCTGCTAAGCGCTGTCTTTCGAAGGAAACCATGCATGTTGGCGGCGCGTCTTCCAACACCAGGGCGCAGCTCACCAGGAGGAATCAATATCACCATGACTGTGCCCATTCCTCCATTGGAGGCAAACATTGCTTCACCAACATCTCGACGCAAGCCTGGCAATCCGTCACACCCCCGAAATCCACCATGAAGCTTCTCGCAATTCTGACGTACTCCGCCATCGTTTCCCAGATATCTGCTGCTACTTTCAGAGCACCGGTACATGTCGCGAAGCGCGCTATAGACACGAGAAAGCAAAAATCGAAACAATCAAAGCAGGAGTCTGCGAAGAGCTCTCCAAAAACACCCAAGAAGTCCAGAGGGTTCCAGTGTCAAGATGCGCAAAAGTGCGGACCGCTGAGCCGATATGGAGCTGGCCAGCATTACATGAACGACGTTAAACTTAGCAAACCGTCGCTATTCGAGGTGGGTGACGTTGGCGACGAGATGCCTGTCTGGGTAATAAACTCTTTGATATCTTTGGTGGGGTAATCTAATGGCTTCTAGGATATCGACGGAATCGCGTATATCACAACTCTGTCCATAGGCACACCTCCCCAACCCTTCAATGCCCTCATATCCGTCTCAAGCAGCGATCTCACCGTCCCGTCATCGACTTGCGACTACCGCTGCGGTAACTACAGTGCATACAACGAGGCGCTCTCCTCCACACATACCCACCACGCACAACGATTTACAGCCGAATACCTTAGAGGCACAGCTTCTGACCTACTGTCAGAAGACATACTACAACTTGGAGGCTTAAACATCACACATCAGCAGTTTGGAGCAGCAGATGATATTGCGAGATGGGTAAGCCAAATTCCTATGCACAAAAGCTACATTTCCTGTGTGAGCTCCGGGGCCGAGAGCTGTGTCAGGGGCCGAAGAAATGGTGTTCCGCAGTATGTGGGACGCGGTTCCTAGGACAGCTCCCAAGATCTTCAGCTCCTTAGACCGGCTCGCTTTTCAGTATGCTAATTCGTTGGGCAGCCTTTCCCTCCATTTTGGGGATGGAACGACCCGAATTGGGACGGGATATTGGGGCTTGCGCCTTCAAACCACCGTTCCCAGTTGGGACTTCTGAACCCGCTGCAGAATATGAAGGAGCAGAAGCTTTTGGATAGGAATATATTCTCGTTGAAGCTACCAAGGGGAGAGAACGATCATGGAGGGTTATTGTTCGGGGATGTGAACGAGGATCTATTTGTTGGAAAGCTGAGAAGCCTACCGGTGGTCAGTGATCCAGTAAAGTATCCAAGGTTGAAGGGGAGCTGGGCTGTTCCAGCTACATCCATTGGTATTGGGAAAGGGAAGGCGTCTTTGAAAGGCTATGTTGCGACCTTGGAGTCTGACTTTCCAGCGATTGGACTACCAGAGGATTATACCATATTACTCTGGAAATACTTGGGGATGGAGCGCAAAGAGGGAGAACCTCCATCGATCAATTGTGGCAGGAGAGCAGAGCTGGAGAACTTGACCATCACGCTGGGAAAGCATGATTTTACAATAAGTCCTTGGGAGTACACGATGGAAGTCGACTCTGAGGTTTGGGAAGGAAAGCGTTGCATGACGGCCCTGATCCCAATGCCGGAATTTGCAACGAATTACATTGCTTTGGGTGCTCCGTTCTTGAAGCGTTTCTATAACGTTTTCGACTTAGATGCGAAGACTGTGAGCTGTAAGTTGACGCTCTTTAGACGTCTCATCTTAAATTTGCTAACGTGATCTTCAGTCGCCGAATTGGCACCAGAAAAGGACAGCCACGGTTACCAGTACCCATTAAACCTAGGAGATTCATAGCGTTGGATTGGAAATGAGGACAACTATTCCAACGGAGCGTGCTCTATGCAACTCTTGGTGCAAATTCTCGCTTTGAACCCCCACTATCATGTGATATTCCCATTCGTCACATCGGATAATTCCCATGTAGAAGAGCATAGACTTGGAATCGGCGACCCAATAGGGATGCCTCATCAATGGCTTGCCTCTTTCGAGGGGATATCTTGATTTGGGATGCAATCATAAGAGTTGCTCAACAACAAACGTGGGGGATCTAGATCCTTTCATCCCGGAACTTTTGTTGCTTTTTTGTTGCTCATTTTCTTGTTGGCCTCCGACCCCCACCACCCACCCACCCCGTCCATACAGGAACTCTGGAATGCCGCTAACCCTTTCTCCTTATTACTTGAGCTATAACTTCATCTGTATGGAGGCCGTTGGATTACCCACTTTCACGCCTTTTGTCAGGAACCCTAACGCCAAATAAATCGCAGCCAAGGACGCGGCAGGGCTTCCGGATGTTAAAACGGGGCGCGCTCTCGAGGAAGAAGCCGTCCAGGCTGTGATACCATCAGCAGCGCCTCTCGCGGCACAGAGAGTTGCCTAACCCCACCTATGCAGGGAATCTGCGGGAGCCCCTGGACGTGCATATGCTACGAAGTATGATGACCAGTCACATATAGAACGCCTGACAGACTCTCCACACCTCCAGACTTCATGCCAACATCAACCGCGGCATGGCTTCTTCTGGAGTACCCTACATATCCCCTTTTTGTATATACCATGTCTGACACCCCATGAAGAGGCATGATTCCTCACGGCTACGCACAGCAGAAGTAAAGTCACATACGACGAATGCGGATAAATTCCCGATTGCAAGCCGCAAGCCGAAGCACACCACGAGGCTGTACTCCAAATATTGATACAAATTCCTCCGTACACGAAAACCCAATCCACAGTAATAATGCCAAGTGCGAAATCGAAACTTAACTTCTTAGCTGCTACAGCATCGGTTGGTTGATCGTACAAAGCTCCGATTGATGGCACAACAGCACAATGCCTTCTCCACCGTTACCATCCGACTCTGCCATATCAGTAGCCACGACCTCCCAAAACACAGCTGACTCCACAACACGCCTCAAGTCAAAATCTCCACGCAACTCCCCCACAACAATACCTTATATCCAACTTACGCCCGAAGAACAAGCCGCACAAGACATTGAGAACACTGCGGCAGTACAACAAGCGCAAGAGGAAATCGATATTGACTCGAGTTCCGACGGCCATTCCATCTCTGGCGAATCAGGCTACGAGACAGACTCTCTACAATCAGCAAGTACCTCTCTCGGAAGCTCTGTCAGGAACTACGCATGGGAACATGGCCGGAGATACCATAGATTTCGCGAAGGCGTGTACAACTTCCCCAATGACGACAGTGAGCAGGATCGGGAGGACATGAAGCATGCTATGATGGTCAACCTATTGCAACGACTTCACTTTGCGCCTATTGGGCCGGATCCGCAAAATATCTTAGACATGGGCACCGGAACGGGAATATGGGCTATTGAGAGTAAGTCCTTGGTTTTTAAGTGGCTTGTGGGAAGAGACGTTGATGTGTGGTGGTAGTGGGAGATCAGTACCCTGGGGCGAATATACTGGGCATGGATCTAAGTCCCATTCAGCCCGAATGGGTTCCACCCAATGTGCAATTTGTGGTTGATGATGTGGAGAGTCCATGTAAGCCAAATTTCTATACAAAAAGCTGCACTTTCTATATGAGCTCTTCGTCTACCTAGACTGATTCGGCTTTGTATCATACTAAAATTCGTCGGCAGGGTTGAAGCCCATGGATCATTTTGATTATATACACGCACGACATACAGTAATGGCTATCAAGGACTGGCCCAAGCTTATGAAACGTGTCTATGAGTACAAAGAACCCTCGATACGCGGAGAAAACTCAACTGATGGGTGGAACATAGACATCTGAAGCCGGGAGGTTGGTTCGAGCTCCAAGAAATCCACCACTACCCCTACTGCCACGACGGCTCCATGCCACCCACCTACAAAGTCGCGGAATTCTGGACCAACATCATCGCGGCGCTCGCGCGCCTCGGCGTCAACTTCAACGCCACGCTGCTGCTCGCAGACATGATGCGCGAGGCGGGTTTCACCAATGTTACGACGCGCCTCTTCCACGTCCCCATAGGCACGTGGCCGCGCAACAAGGTCCTGAAAATGGTCGGCTTGTATTGGCGCACCATCTTGATCGATGGGCTGCAGCCTATTGCGCTGGGGCCGATGACGAGGGGTCTGGGGTGGAGTAGGGAGCAGGTTGAGGTTTGGCTTGTGGATGTGAGGAAGGCGTATATGGAGGGGGAGGTGCATAGTCATATGCCGTTGCATATTATATGTGGACAGAAACCTGAATAGATGGCAATATATACGTTTTTAATAGTATGCCTAAGAATATGTAGGTTTGGACGGGCTGGTGAAAACATTCATGATAGACGTGTCTGAGTAATGTTGCCTGTCGATTTATCTAGGAGCGTTTTGTACTACTCTCACTTGAACGAGCTCAGAAGATGATAGTTGAATGATTACAACTAAGTAATTCATATATCGTATGGATATCTACCTACCTCTCCAACTAGAAAACCCTTGGGAGGCTACATCTGGTGCATCAAACATGCCTGCTCCATCCTACAATCCAACCCCGCAGCGCGCTCTCCTAAAAAGAACCTCTGCAAACGCATACAAGCCCCTCCCATCCCCCATATCTATCAACACCGAATCCTCAATTCCGAACCACGGTCCTAGGTATCAAAGACACATCTCCAGAAAAAAGCCAGACGGAATCTGCCGGTTTCCTACCGCGGCCCCTCCATCACCCGAAAACGGCACAGGAAAGGGAAAGGAAAAAGCTTATCCCCTCCAGCTTTGCATGCCGCCAAGACTTTTCCCTGTACTATACTGTACTGTACTGTACTGTGTTATATTTTTTACGTTTTTGTATAGTAGATCATTAGGTACTATCTGTATAAGAAAGTGTTTATACAAGTACCCATGCTAGAGAGAGGATAAGGTATGTTTATTTATTATCACTTAGATGAGGGGGATGAATGAATGAATGTGATGCGGAGGGGAAAGGATAAATGCCTATTAGTTAGCCTAATATGATGTCTTATTTGGGAACTTGGAACTCTCAATACAGTAGCCACCAGAACCTAAAAATTGGTTTTGGTGGGGCGGGCTTCTGTCACATTAGGTACGGAATTCTGCATCCCGAGACATTTGGAATGGATTCTGTCACATGGTACAGTACACAGTTACGGAACCGGGGTTCTGGGGGGTTTTTTTTAATTGAGCCAAGGATGCATTGCATGCGGTTTATATTTATACATTATTATTTTCTATCACTCGAGTTGTTTTCAAGACTTCTGTTTTACATTGTACGAAGAACCTGTCGTTTTGTTCGCGACCCGCTTCCCGCTGTCACTGCTGAACCGGTCCGGTGCAGCCTGTGTTAGTGGACGGACGGGAAACGGGAAGCTAGTCCCAGTGTGCGCACCGTGCCGCTGTCACTCCGTACAGTAGGAAAGGTGGGGTGGTACAGAATAGACCGACGGACTGTACCACCGTACGTCGCCTGGCGGGTTTTTGTAGAGTACGAAAGTACCGAAGTAAGTTTGCGGAGACACGGACGCATCCCATGATTTGAATTATTTGACATTATAGTACAGTATCACCTAGATGAGTTAGTGTTTGATATACCTAGGTAGGTAGGTATTTACTATACATATCGGCACAGAATACCATTCTAGCTGATGTACATTGTACTATACCTAGGTAGTGCAAACGGAGCGTCAGTATCGATTTAAGGCGTCATGGTCCGAGTGGACAGACAGGGATGCAAGCGCCTATCGGTACTCCATGCTCCGTATAAAATTTGACTTCTTCAAAAGTTACGCAACGGAGCACTGCAGGACCGTTGGGTTTCCAGAAGGGCTTATAAACATGGAAGGCCCTGAAAAACTGGCATAAAAATCGGTTTAATGCTTGAAGTGCAGGCAGGAAAACGTGTCAAGCAAGCTCCGGGATCCGAACCTGCATCGTTATCCTGCGGCACAATATTTACATTAGATTTACATGTGTACGAGTACGGTACAGATTCTGCCCCTCTCCAAATAGTTCGATCCCCGCTCGGGGAATAAGGTTCAGGATGACATCTGTCAACCTAATTGCGGCACTTTAAAGCCTGGAGGATTGGATTGTTATTACTTCGTAAGAGGTAAATAACTGTACCTGCCAAATCTGGCTGATGCTCAAAATAACACCACAAGCGTCAAGCACTGTCCTGCTATACCCTGACCCTGACCTTGACCAGCTGCTTAGCGGTACCGACCCTGAGGCTGGCAGGCCTACCCTGCCCTGCAGATCTGATTCCATCGCCTTTATCACCGAGGTCAGGTCTTGCATTCGCTATCGAGACCGAGGCCTTCTTTGATATTCCTCTTTCTCTAACTATTTTTCATTAATCTAGTATTAATACCTTCACTTACACACAGTACAATTTCGATTCCGTGCAACTACCTGCGGACGGATACGAGCAGCAATTGGCATCTAGAACGACCCCGGATTACACGACTCCCTCAGTTTCGGGTCCCAGCAGCAAAAGTGAATACAGAAACCCGGGGACCAGAGCGTTGGGAATAAGCAATCCACTTGGAAGTGTTCCTAATAGATTGAGAACACTTCTACCCTGTGGAATTGCTCCTGCTACAACAACAACAATTATCACATCTATCCATAACCAAGAAATACCTTCCAACTTGCATATTCTTCTATGCGCCGGTAGCGCGAATGAAAGGCGAATAACGAATATCAAATATCGAATATCACCTTACCTTACCACAAGCATCAGATAGAGAGGAAGCAATGGCGAGGATCAAGCGCTCGGGCAACCGCCTTAGTATAGGAACATGGAGTGTGCCTTTTGCGCCCAGCGATGTCTTCAGCAAGAGAGCGAGTCGCAACCTAACAGCCCCGCTGCTAAAGGATCCAGGAAACGATACTGCAAGTGAGGGATCTGCTGCAAAGAAATCTGGAACTGAAGCCGCGGACAGCACACTTGCTGCGAAGGCGACGAGAGAGACCGAGACCAAGACAGAGAGCGAGAAGCCTGGTGTGAATTCCAAGCTGACGACGGAAGAATCCAAGATTGAGGCGACGAGCCAAGCAGACAACGCGAAGCCGACTGCGGAAAAGCATGAGGGCAGGAAACCTGTTGCAAGGCCAAACACAAACAGCTTGTTGCAATTGGCGGCCACGATCACGCGGGAAACGGAGAAGCTAGATCGGTATATCAAGGAGAGCGGTGCGCCGGCTCCGAGCTTTGATTTTGATGGCCCGTTGGACTTTCCGAGATTGCCGGATGAGATTAAGACGGCGCGGGAGGAGATCGTTAGGGCTACGAAGGAGTTGGGGGATCTTGTGACGGGACCGAGGGAGGGGGTTAGGTGGATGGCTTGGGATGTAAGTATTGCTCATCATTGATTGCCATTGAGTTTTGTTGACTTTGAACACAGCATAATAACTCACTTTCTCTTCATGCCATCTATCATTACCGTATTGGTATGCTCGCTCCTTTTGGTCCGGCCATTGAATTCAGCTAACACATATGCCTAAGCTAAATCTTTCCCGGCCGATGAAACTGCTTCTTATGCTGAGATTGCTGAGAAAGTTGGTTTGGATGAGGGCAATGTCCGGCGGTTTATCCGTCATGCTATGACCAATCGCATCTTTTGGGAGGTTGATCCTGATACTGTAGCTCATACTGCTGCGAGTAGGGTTCTGGCCGAAGATGTAGCTATGGATGATTGGGTTGGATTCTGCGTGGAGGATATGTGGCCAGTAAGTCTCACGCCTCTCATTCTATCTTACTTCATCATGCACTACTCGAGTCAGCCCAACATCCCTCCATCCTCTGACAACCAACATAAAATCTCACCACTTACCCCCTGCTCCCCCTTCCCTTCCCTTCCTCACCAACTAACAACCCCCCAGGCAGCATCCCAAACAATCCACGCCCTCAAAACCCACCCCGCAGCCAGCGAACCAACCCAAACCGGCTTCTGTGCCTCCAACAAAACCACAGACATCGAGCCCATGTTCGCAACCTTCGGCGCGTCCCCCTTACGCGCAAAACGCTTCGGCGGCGCCATGGCCTCCCTAACCGGCGGCATCGGCTACGAAC
>QGMF01000287.1:0-41612 GCA_007821475.1 Lachnellula arida
GTGCTTGTACTACACGTTTCTATATGGGCTGTTGGTTTCTTTGGCGGTATGTTAGGAGCTGCAGGGAGGTTTCTGACTCTCCGTCGTATTATGTCTTCGGTTACGCGCGCCTCGAGGTCTTTAGATGAGAACTGGATGTCCAAGAGGACGTCTTCGTCTCGTAATGGGTCGAAGAGTAGTATCTGCGTGTTTGGACTGAGCTTCGTCTGAGATTCAAACTCAAACTCCTGCGTCTGCTCAAAGCCTATTACTGGCGCGTATTCGTAAGGAGTTGGACATCTCCATCCGCCGAGCTCGAATCGGATTATGGCGTTCTTCTTGTTTTGTTTCCATGTCGACGACGACGCGTGTTTCGTGAAGGCGATGCCGTAGATGTTGGCTTCGGTTTTGCCGTGAGCGGAGAGGGTGAGGGTGTTTGAGGGGGTGTGGTATACTGCGGAGAGGGTATCTGCTGCCACGTGCACGTAGCTCATGGTAATGTATAGGACAGTCTTCTGGGAGAACGAGAGGCAGGGGGAGAGAGGAGAATCAGGAGATGGAAGGGTGGTTTTAGCTGGCGGTGTTGCTGTAGATATCGTCATGTTGATATCTAAAATTTAGATAGGGTGGTAGTTGGCTGTTCAACAAGCATTCCTACCTGTCATTTTGTGGTGAGACATACCTTACGTTGCACAGTGAGAAGCGAAGGGCTGCCCCTGAACGAGCAACATCGGTATGACTATACTAGTTGCCTTCTGATTTTCATAATGTATCAAGTGAGAAGGAAAGGCCTTAACCATAGTGTTGCACTAGGGAATGTAATAGCAGGATCTAAAATACAGTATTTTCCTCGGTGCCAGAACTTTAGTAAGTGTGTACTAGATTATAGGGGTCAAGGGCCTAGAAAATAGGGGTTATGCGCTGAACTCGCTTAGCCTTATTACCCCGCTCTACGAGTACATGGTTCCAGAATAGGGGGCGCTCTGTTTCGATTTAGTTACTAAGTCTAGTAATCGTAGTAAATTATCTGTATTATTAGCATGTTTATAACTTTAAATAGACCCATTTCCGTATATTTAGGAGGTGTGGACTAAAACATATTTAAGCTAAAGTATCTAATAATAGCTTGATATGAATAGCTTTAAGCAAGGGCGTATTAAAATATATCCTATAAGTGAGATAGTACAGTATATGGCTTTGGTTTCGCCAATAATATTTGAGCTACGGTATGCTTATGGTCTCGAGTGTCGCCGTATTAGGAAGGTGGAATACTACTCTACGCTAATGCGGCATAAAAATCTGATGCGTGAGACCATGACTCACTATCGGAAAGCTTGGTTGCAATAACAAAGCATTTATACAAAGTCTCTATCTCTGTATAGTCAGAGTCAGATATCCCTCTTCTTTCTTCGGATTTCTTCACGAGACTGCTTTGCAACTTGTACGTCTGTCATCTTTCACGACCCCTCTTTTGCCCCGCGACAGCCCTTCAAAATACTGCAACCCCTATCAAAATGTCAAGAACAACTACCAGCCTCGAAACATGTGCGGATAACTACCAAGCTATTGAATTGGAATCAATTGAGTATCCTCTCCCTACCCGTCACTTGAAGGCTGTTCTAAAGAAGGTCGAAGTTCAACAACAGGGAGAAGAAGGAAATATTTGCCCTGAAACCCCAACGAATACCAGCGCTCTGTCGATCTCAAAATGGAGAGCCAGCGTTATTATCGGCACCGTCGCATGTATCAATCTCACCAACTCGATGCTTGGAGGCATTCTAGTCATCAGTCTTCCCAGGATGGCACGTGACCTTGGTCTATCTCAAGACCTACTCCTCTGGCCCGCGGGCGTGAACTCGCTGGCATGTGGGTGTATGCTCCTCCTCTCGGGTTCAATCGCAGACGTGGTTGGGGCTCGCAAGGTCTATCTCGTCGGCGCGTTTCTGTTGACCATGACCACCATTGCTTGTGGAGTGTGTAGGACCGGCCTAGAGCTCATTCTCTTTCGGGCTGCGCAAGGCGTTGCGGTTTCTCTGTGTCTCCCTTCGTCTGTGATTTTAATCACCAGTAACATACCCACCGGGACATATCGGAACACGGCGTTTGCATGTCTCGGCGCTGGACAGCCATTTGGATATTCGATTGGGTTGGTTTTGGGTGGTATCTTCGTGGAAGAAATTAGCTGGCGATATGGGTACTATATTGGAGCCGTACTCACTTTCATCGCATTCATCATTTCCATATTCGGGATTCCAGCCGACGATACCACCACCGAGGGACAATCATTTAGTACTGTGCTCCAAAGAATGAAGACAGAAATCGACCTAATCGGTTGCTTTTTGCTCAGTACTTCCCTGGGGTTGTTCTCCTACGTCCTCTCTGTTCTCGCCGGTGGTGCGTCACACTTTCTCGCTCCCACCTCGATCACATTGTTCTCTATCGCCGTTGTGCTCATCCCCATCTTCATCTGGTACACCCGCCGTCAAGAACGACTCGGTCGCAAAGTCATCATCCCACCATCTCTCTGGACCAACCAGGTCTTCGCGTCGCTATGTATTACTATATTTGTGATATGGGGAGTGTTCAGCGCCAACCAGTACTTTCTGACTCTCTTCTACCAGTCCGTACAGCAACTTTCCGGAATCCAGACCTCAATCAGATTTCTGCCCATGGTTGTGACTGGGGCGCTGGCCAATTTCATCACTGGCTGGCTAGTGAAAAGAGTTCGGGCAGACATCCTGGTCCTGGGCTCGGCAGCTATCACGGCCGTAGCACCGCTGCTCATGGCAATCGTCAACCCAAGAGCATCATATTGGACATACGCTTTCTTCGCCACAGCATGCCTGCCAATCTGCGCCGACGTGCTTTTCACGGTCGCGAATCTCGTCATTACTTCTGTCTTTCCTCCACAGACTCACGGCTTGGCTGGTGGGGTCTTCAATACGATTTCTAATATCGGGGGCAGTGTGGGACTTGCCATAACCGCTGTCGTTGCTTCGAGCATGACGATGGCTGAGAATGGGAAAGGTGAGAATGCTACCAAGGTGTTGATGGATGGGTACCGAGCCACTTTCTGGCTGTGCTTCGGCGCGAATATCTTTATCCTAGGTATTATAGGGTTTGGGTTGAGGAAGATTGGGAAAGTGGGCATCAAGACCGACTAAAATGGGCATATTGGACAATTTGGACTAGGTCATCCCTTGGAATCGTGTAAGGCAACCAACCCATCTTCACATAGTTCCGTACTTATCATCACCTATTACAATATTACCCATTAAGTTTAGATCTCCCAACCACAGCCTCTTGAAACGTCAGCGCAGGGCTATATTTACTGCTTATCCTACTCAGCATCCTCACATTCTCTTCGTCGCACCCCCAATCAGCTTCTGCTACCTGTCCGCGCAATTCAAATATGGATACCGACTGCACACCTCTACCCCCTTTGCTTTCTTCACACCATAATATCAATATTAGTCAGATCCTCATCTGAAGCCTCGATTCAAAGAGCATTTCCACCATTCACATGATATGCCAACTCCCGTTTTGGAGAACGTTGGTGTATCTTACTAATAAACAAGGGCCGCAGGTAGTGCTGATATTCAAATTGACAAAGAAGGAAAGTACTTGTAGGTAATTGGATATGCTAATAGCATAGACTCCTCCCCAAATGAATCCTCGTTTGACGGATAGTTGTAGGTTTTGGAAGGGCCAGTCTTTATTACAAATGAATTCGCAAGTTAGACAAGACCTGGGACCTTGGAAGGTATGGCTGGTGCCATATAATAATCGACGATCTCTGAATTCGCTTTCGTCTCTGATTTGAAGATTGAAAATGTGTGTTTTAGATATCACAAATAATTTTCTCCTCCGATTACAGACAGGTCTGGAAGTATATAATCTTCAACGGAGGCTTCGCTATTGCTCGTCGGTAAACCTAAGATACAGTTGATGCTGTATAAAAACAAGTGCCCCGCATCAGAGATGACCTAACCTCGAAGTGGCTTATTAACATGAAACTCTCGTCATTACCAAGAATACGGCTACGAACTCTTCTCTCGCTCTTTTTCATGCATGGCCTGGATAGACCGTACGCCAGAAACGGTGACAAGAGGAGCTGCGTTGGCTTTCATCCCAAGCTGCTGGTAAGGTCTGTCATGTACAGACTCAATCCACCAGTAACTGATCTGACCAGGACTTGTTTCGCAGCGTCCCACGTATCGATACCGGTTTGGACAGTAGCAGCGAGAAGACTTGCTGTAAACCATGCTCTGTGAGAGCCTTCAAAGCACTTCCCCGATGAATAATAGCCATAATAAGCCTGTAGTCGTGGACATGGTCTTGAGCTGAGGACATGTTTTTGCAAGTTCGACAGCACGACTGTATCGGTACAGTACCCCAGCCCCATGTGCATGAGAGGCTTGTCCATCCCATCTCGCTTCTTAAAAGATGTTTTCCTAGAAACCATTGAAAGTGCAATTACAACAAGATGGGTGACTATCGCCGCAAGTCCGGGTGTGTTCGGCATACACCGAAATCATAACCAGCTTGCCGGCAGGGGATATCATTTGTCGAAAACGGATTTTGTGGTCCCACGTACGGCACAAGTAAATGAGACTGCAGCCACGTAGTCAGAATTTGGACATTTGTAAATCAATATATTCCAGGTACATATCTGGAGCATTGACAGCTACTGTATTGAGAAGAACCAACTCTCGCAATGTCACCATCCCAATCGCAGAAGACCCCCCTATGGCAGCCGAACCCCACCGCGATCAGCCGAACGCCCATCACTAAATTTATCAAAAGCGTAAACAGCAAGCGGAATCTACACCTTTCCACATATGCCGATCTCTACGCCTGGTCGGTCGGTACCGAAACATTCCAAGATTTCTGGACAGAGGCGTACATCTTTTTCGGTCTTTCACCAGAGGGGGAAAACGAGCATCCCGGACCAGCTCTAGCAGACAATCGGACGAGCCTCTTCCCACCGCCAGCGTTTTTCCCCCACGCAAGGCTGAATATAGCGGAATACATGCTGCGAAACGGTAAAAATGACGAGACTGCTGTGCATTTTGTGCGAGAAGACGTAGCGGGAGTGGAGAGAGTCAGCTGGGCCAAGCTGCGTGAACGGACGCGGGCCATGCGCGATGCGATGGTCAGCCGTGGCGTGCGTACGGGCGATGTCGTCGCTGCTGTGATCTCGAACTCGGTGGATGCGATGGTGATCGCGCTGGCTGCGTTGTCGATTGGAGCCATTTGGTCGTCCTCGTCCTGTGACCTTGGGACTTCTGCAATTGTGGAACGCTTTGGTCAGGTGAAGCCGAAGATCGTGTTTGCGGACGACGGGTACATCTATGGCGGGAAGCTGATTAGTCTTCAAGACAAGATTAAGGAATGGTCGCATAAGCTTGTTGGTGGGAACTTGGTTGCGGTGGTCGTTGTTCCGTATTGCGGCTTGGATGTCTCGACGGATAGCATCTATTGTGGCGAGACGCTGGACGGGTTTCTTGCCAGCGGAACGGGTCGGCAACTTGCATTCAGCTATCTCCCTTTCCATCATCCAGCATTTATATTGTTCTCTTCCGGGACCGTACGTTGCTCTTTCCATATGGAGACAATTGCTGACGCTTTCGCAGACGGGTGCTCCGAAGTGTATTGTTCATTCGGCGGGTGTGAGTATTCGGCTGGATGCGACGCCAGACGGGCTAACAATATATGCAGGGCGTCTTACTCAAAGTGAAGACAGACTCTGTTCTGCAGCACGATATGCGGGATTCTGACATAGCCTTCCAATACACGACCGTTAGTAATTGCAACTCATGTGCAATGTTCCATACTGATCAGAGGCAGACTGCATGGGTTATGTGGGTGTTGAATTTCGTCAATATCTGTTCTGTAAAATCGTTGCTTTTATATGACGGATCTCCATTCCATCCTACACCTGGAGTTCTTCTGAAGCTCGCCGAAGATATTGGGTATGTAATTCCAAAGGAATGTCAGAGACTTGTCTGATCTGGTCTTAGGGTGTCCATATTCGGCACGTCACCCAGGTATCTTGCCGAGATCAGAGCTCGCGGCATTGTGCCTCGTAAGTCACCGTGGGACGCTTCACTCGGTTTCATACTAATAAAGTCCAGGAAATTCGTTCAACCTAAAAGGTCTAAGAATAGTGACTTCTACCGGTGCTGCACTATCTGCCGACATGTACAACTGGTTTTACGAAACCGGATTTCCGCCTCATATCCAACTTGTCTCCATGAGTGGAGGGACCGATATTGCTGGAAGCTGTATGTAACTCTTCCCTTTCTCTCTGTTCAAATATGGATATCCGCTCATTATGAAAGTTGTTGGAGGAAGTCCTTTGCTTCCCGTGTACGCTGGCGAGATCCAGGCCAAAGCGTTAGGCATGGCCGTGGAAATCTTCGACCCCGCCCAAGATGAAGGCGTACCCGTTAAATTGCCCGGATTACCGGGCGAGCTTGTATGCACCCGGCCATTCCCAAGTCAACCTCTCGGATTCTTTGGGGTCGGGGGCTATGAGAGATACCGAACGTCGTATTTTGAAAGGTTCGGTGATACGGTTTGGTGCCAAGGGGACTTTATACAGGCACAGGAAGATACGCAAGGGTTGATCATGCTCGGAAGGTCGTGAGTGTCTCTGCCGCCCTTTTGCTGATGAAGCTTATAAGAAACAGCGACGGCGTCCTCAATCCTTCCGGTGTCCGTTTCGGCTCGTCGGAGATATACGCTGTGACTGAGGTATTTCCTGAGATCGAAGACAGTATCTGTGTTGGCCAGAGGAGAAAGTCTGATGTCGACGAGCGGGTCCTGCTGTTTGTGAAGATGAAGACGGGTCAAGTGTTCACTGCGGATCTAGCAACGAGACTAAATCTCGCGATACGACAAAGATACTCAAGCCGCCATGTTCCGAAATACGTCTTTGAAGTCGCTGATATTCCATATACCGTCAATGGAAAGAAATGCGAGATCAATATTAAGCAGATAGTTAGCGGGCAAATGGGTGCCGTGAGTGGTACAGTATCAAATCCTTCCAGCTTAGACTTGTATCGCAAATACATGGACCTTCCTATGGAAGGAGGAAGGGGCGACGCGGGATCAAGCAAGTTGTAGAACTACTGACCATGCAATGGTCGAAGTCATTGATTGTGATGTCAAACGGATTTGGGATCGATACAGTAGAGGTAAACAAACATTCATAAGTTTCAGGTTTACATATACAATACAATGCCACAGTTGTGTGATGCTCCATTGGCACCCCGTTCTCGACCTAGTAAGCAAAGCCATCGTAGAAACCCCCTCTGAGATCGTTGAGACCCGTCCGATCACCTGTAAACATGCAGTCAAACATTTGTGAATATTATCTGAAATCATCGGCAGTAAGTCTAAGATATACCGGCGGTATCTCACACTTCGCCAGGTCGAGATAACAAAAATGAGTCTACGCCTTGCTGTGACTGAATATCCCGTGATCGAGTTTCTCGGTTGTGTTACCTATTGCCGGCATCTACAGTCTACACAACATTCCGTCCCCGAACCCAAAAAGTCCCCATGGCCTTTCCCGCACCTCAGGACTATCTTTCCGAGTCCAGGCTAGCCCAACAGCACCGACATAGCCGTCTTCACCCGTACGTACACTGTACAGTAGTTTTGAGGTTCCGAGCCATCGGTCAACGCCGAGCGTGCGCGCTGTACCGTCACATGATCGTGATATTACGGTATGTACTTACTTGAGTCCTGACCTGGCAGAGACTGGGTCTCACAGGATACTGGAACCTGCAAGTATATTTCAAAAAGGTCAAGTAGTTTGCAGAGCTATTTGCACATCTTCCGCCTGCCTTTTAATTTTCACGTCACGATTCTCCTGAACGTATATGAGTACCCGACAGGATAATAACATCACATAGAATATACCAAACCGCTGCCCCCAGGTGAAACCGAATCATCACTCATCACGGTTTTGATCCGACCACGGCGCACTCCTAAGATCGGACCGATTGCCATCAAAGCATTCTACATTTCTCTGACCAGTGACCATGACCTTAACCAAGCACGAACAAACCCGCCGCCCCGTCCGCATCGCCAACTGCTCAGGCGCGCAATACGACCCAGGACGACAAATGCGGAAGCAGGCTCGCCTGGGCGCCGTCGATTTCCTGACCGGCGACTGGCTCGCCGAGAACAACCTGGCGCAGGAAGCGGCCGCCATGGCATCCGGCACCGGCGCGGGCTTCAAGACCAAGACCTGGGACGCGCTGCAGCAGAGCATGGACGTGATCGCGTCAAAGCGCATCAAAGTCGTGGTGAACGGCGGCGGGCTGAACCCCAGAGCACTGGCCTGGCGCTGTCAAGAGCTGATCAACACGCACAAGTACGATTTGAAAGTCGCGTTTGTGTCGGGCGACGACCGGCTCGGGCATGTGAGCGCGGCGCTGAAGGACCAAGGGAGTCTTCCAAGGCATTTCCATGATGATGTTAAGAATGCGGGTTTGGATAAGACGAAGGAGGCGAGGAGTGATCTCACGGATAGCGATATCCTGGCCGCGAATGCGTACCTGGGAGCCCGGGCGATTGTCAAGGCTCTCGAGAAGGGCGCCGATATCACTATTTGTGGGCGTGTGGCGGACGCGTCGCCCGTCGTGGCAGCAGCGTGGTGGTGGCATGGCTGGGCCGATCAAGACTACGATCGTCTGGCGGGGGCGCTGATCGCGGGGCATCTCGTCGAGTGTTCGGCGTACGTGACCGGCTCGAACTTCTCTGGCTTCCACAGATTCGATCTCGATACCTTTGTGGACGTCGGCTTTCCCATTGTGGAGGTCGCTGGAGATGGAACGTGCATCATCACCAAGCATGAAGGGACAAACGGGATGGTGACGGAAGATACGGTTCGCTGCCAGTTGCTGTATGAGATCCAGGGCAGCTCCTATCTCAACAGCGACGTCAAGGCCATCCTGGACGACGTGGAAGTGCACGAAGTCGACAAAGACCGCGTCAGAGTCAGCGGGGTGATCGGTCGTCCACCTCCTCCAACGACGAAGCTCGCCATCTTCTACGCTGGCGGTTTCGAGGCTCAGATTTTGGTCAATGCGGCAGGTTACGCTACCGCTAAGAAGTTTGCTCTGTTTGAGAAGCAGATCCGCACTGTCTTGTCAAAAGCGAGCCTGTTGGAGTCGTTCACCGAACTGGAGTTCCAAGTGTAAGTCTCTCTACTCTATCAAGCTACAGTACGCGAATTGAGCAAGAGTTAACAAGTCCCCTTGCTAGTATTGGAGTGCCACAACCGAATCCGGCCTCCCAACTCCAAAGTACGACCTATTGCCGGATATACATGCAGTCGATGTCCCGGGAGCCGATCATTGCACTGTCGAAAATTTTCGACGACGAGATCATGCAGCATTACTCAGGTGACTGCCGGATTCCGAGACGTACGTGAGCTAGCAGGCTAACATTGTTAGGATGGCACATGTCAGCCGATCTCAGAACGATGGCACCGAAATCCTTCTACGCATATTACCCTGCCATCCTGCCACAGGACGATCTAGACGAAGCCGCCCACCTTCTTGACCAGAACGGGAATGTCTCGAATTCATTCGCAAGCGGCCACCCTTCAAAATACGAAGCCTTGGAGAAGCGTCCGAGCTACGATAGTGTTAACCCATTACCTCTCGATTCGTTCGGACCGACCACTGCCATGCGTCTCGGCAACCTCATTCTAGGCCGATCAGGCGACAAAGGCCCAAACATCAACTGCGGTCTCTTCGTCCACCATGCTGATACCTGGGACTGGTTCCGCTCCTTTATGACGCTCGAGACATTCACTAGTCTGATCGGCGCCGATTGGAAAGACGACTACCATGTGGAACGTGTTGAGTTCCCAAAGATCTACGCGGTCCATTTCGTTATCTATGGGATTCTGGGTCGTGGTGTGAGCAGTTCGAAACTGTTGGACAATAGGGGAAAGGGGTTTGCGGATTATATACGCGATAAGCATGTGTACATACCAGATAGATTTCCGACCTGGAGCGATGATAACTGAGCTTGGAATAGGGGCGTAGGAATAGATAGCAACACGTTGAAACAAACCACCATGCAATGTGGGAAATAAGCCAAAGTTGGAAATGCAATCGAGTCCTGTTGAACGTATTTGTGTACCTGCCGTCAATGTAGAGATGAAGAGAGTAGGTAGTTTAAATAGATGCTACGAGTATAAGCAATATTAATCAGAAGACCGAATCAGTCTTACTACGTAGTAACCAGTGATTAATGATCTGAACCTGAGATACTAGAGTATAAGCAATATTAATCAGAAGACCGAATCAGTCTTACTACGTAGTAACAAGTGATTAATTATCTGAACCCGAGATACTAACAAGTATAAAACATATATTTAATGACTAACATCTTGATACCTATGAGCCGCTTGTTCTAAACTAGATATCGAAGTACCAGATGGAGGAGGATCGAAAACAAAGCTATCAAGTCCACCTACGAAGAACATACTCGAGTCAATCTCCAAATCGAAGGCGTCCCAGACACTCCGACTACTTCCCACCACCCCTACATCCCCTTGTACGTCGTTCGACCTGGAGCCGAGACCTTTCGGCTGGTTCAGCACAGGGAGCTCTTGACTAGGATGAGGATTCGTCGAGGCAGATTTGCGAAAGGCAAGATGCTACAAAGCGGGCCGCTGCCACATATCTGCTTCAAAGCATCGAGCATGCGGCCTACGATTGGGAAATGTGGCTGTACCGTTTCCAAGCTACATACCAGTTGGCGGAGCCAGAGCGTGTCGTGCTGCACCTGGTCGGGGCTGCCCACATGCGCAATCATTGCCGTGGCTGCCACCACGGCGTTGTCGAGCATGATGGAAGGGATCTTCTCTACCCCGAACGCTTCTCGATATGTGATAAACAAGCGAGCTATGCGGAGTGCATATCGGTATATGATGACGTCCGAATCATCGGATGACGGCCGAGACCCCCAGTCGCCCGTGGTCTGAGAGTATCGCCGCTTCTTATTGTTTCGGAGGCTGGCTAGCGCTTGTCGCAGGAGGATCTGCACTTTGCAGTACTGGGTGTGCAAGCCGTATCCGGCCAGGTCCATGTTTGTCAAACGACTCTCGTTATATGTCAACTCTGGTGGAAGTTTTTCATACCATTCCTCCACCTGCTTGAAGAGCTTGCGCAGCAAAGCAGACCTGTCGGAGTCGCCGATGGATTGGTCGTTCAAGACATGAGATATTTCGGCCATAGGCACGCAAAGCCCTACCCAGGCATTCAGCCATGGTGAATCCGACTTTCGCCCCGCCATGCAGCGCGAAACCGCAACACTCATGACCGATCTTGGAATGGAGCTTGGTCTGCCAAGATACAGAGTCCACACGCCTTCGTACACTACGCAAGCCGACAGCAGAGCGTAGGCAAGATCACTCTCTTTGGTCGACTCTTTCGTCTTGTCGGGAGTGCCAATATTGCCTGCAAGCTCATGCAGACCAAGATCTGACAGCATTCGACAAGCCACGCCTGTATCAGTCAGTCGATATGATTCACACAAGTCGTTGCTTGAGACTTGCCACAGAACATCCAGCCCGGGCGATCATTGCCCTGTGTAACCTCATACTCGCTCAAAAGCAGGAACCCTTGCAGGGCTGCAGGTGTCGGCTCGGACATGGCACCCAATGCTTCCTCCTTGGCCGACTCGTAATATTTTGAGCCCAGGGCGCGTACAGCTTTGGAGGTGCTTAGTCGCGTGCTAGAGGCTAATATGGAATTTTCCAGAAACTTGGAATACCACCGGGATGGAGTCCCAAGTGCCTGGTGGGTCAGGAATGACTCTTTGTTCACAACATCAACCCAAAGCGTCTGATATTTGAAGAATGAGTGAAACAGACCGTCTCGCAAATGGGGTGATGTAGAGTCAAGGTCAATTTCGACTGTATCAGCCTCGTCGACGGAATTGAGACCCGAATCCCCACTAGGCGAGACGACATGGGGATGGGATGTTGCACCGTAGAAACTCGGTGATCCACCACTTGTATTTGCTTTTTCTGGAGACTTCCCCCTAAGCAAGGTCGACGTCGCCGCGGGCGTTTGCTGGGAACCGGTCGACATTCTCATTGGGGCTGGTTCGCTAGTATTGGTATCGTTGCTCGGCGGAGGGTCTATATTAGTCGTGTCTGTAGATGGTGCGGTGCTTGAGCGGGAGACAGTCAGTCATGCTCGCGCACAATAGTTGGGCCCAAGGTCATCTAGACGACTAGGCCATTCACAGCCAACGCACCTCAGGTTGTATGGTATTACGGGTGCATTAATAGGAGGAACGGCACCACTTTCGTTGGGTCTCCAACCTGCATCGCCGGCCATTCTTTGATTGCTTTGATTCAGCGCTTCGAGAGTTTCTATGCGCTGTTGGAGGCTATCAACATATATCCGGTTGACGGATCTGCGCCTCGTAACTAGGTTAGCCATGGCAATGTGCGGTTGTTCATGGATAAACAACCTTCTTCCGTCCGATAAAGGGTCCAGCAAGCATTCCTGGCCCGATCGTCGACACGGAGTACACGCTTCATCCAGCGAGACCGACTGCGCATCGCACTAGAGAGAAGGGAAGGTTTCAGTGTCTTGGTCTTGCGAGGGAATACGGACAATGGAGTAGGAAGACGAGGAGAGGCGGGTAGGGTAGGTGCCTTACTTTCACCTTGCGGAGGCGACAGCTTTGGCAGGCAATCCCGGCACGCTGGAACGTACTCGTACCTGTTGTGGCACTTCTTGGTCGATCTACCATTGGGCAAAGCTGTTGTTGTAAGTTATTGAAAAGAATTGAGGTCACGAGAGAGAGGTTGCAGTATCAGTAGGTAGAGGGTTGAATTTGGTTGAAGTTGAAGTTGATTCTCCAGGGATGAAAAATGATGAAGAATTTGGGGCTGGGGGGATCTGCTCCGCTGCAGTGCAGTGCAGTGCAGTCCCCAAATCTACTAGGGTAAGGCGGGCCGGGTGCGGGGTAAGACGCCAGCGTAACGCCAAGTCCACGCTAAGCTTAGCGAGTCCAATCGCTGATGGCCGAAGCGACTGATGGAGATGTCCGAGTCTGGGGTATGGGGGCGGGGTGGGGGCGGAGTTGGGGATATGAAGTATGAAGTAGGTACCTGTACTTACTGTACCTACTTACCGAGGATGAGCTTCATTCATCGACATCTGGGCTTATAATGTACCTAGCTCATAGGATCTACCCCAGAAGAGTAGTTCATGCTCGTGGTGCCTCACCATCCCCACCTCTTCGCATATACGATATCCCACAGTGGTCGGCCCTTGGCAGGGATATATGTGCGGTACCCCATCCGGCCATGTATAGACCGAAGCATTATATCGTAAAGAGCTGATTCCGATGAATAGATGTACACTAGTCTTGGAGTCGAATAACATTCTCAAATGACAGCATAGAAAGCCGGAAGCAAAAGATCGGGGAGTGTCTAATAGAAGAACATCTCAGGATTGCAGGCGCTGTTTACCTTTGGATGCTCCAGAATGCCCCGAAGATGAACCGCCCCGGAATTCTGGGTCTCGGTTGTCTCGCAGTCAATTGAGCTACTGTAATGCGACGACTGATCTCCGTACGAGTACGAGTAAAATACGCCTATACTCCGTATTTTCACTTCTGCTCGTAAATCTCAACAGCCGACTGTCGGCCAACACCGAGCCAATCATTTCACGAATAAAACCGGCGCCTTGGTCTCACGTATGTTATCGGGTGTAGTGATAGTCCAGTCTATACAAGTAGTGATAAAAGCAACCATGAAAAGCCAGGTCTTCAAATCATCTTATTATCTTATAGAACTATCCTGTGTCATCAATTTCCCCCCTGGATTACACCGGACCTCTATTTTCTCCAGAGCCCGTGATGTCTCCCAAAATTCCTGATTACGATGCCATCGTCGTTGGTGCTGGATTCAGTGGAATTCGCTCCTTATGGGAACTTGGTCAGCTTGGCCTGACCGCCAAGTGTTTCGAGGCTGGATCAGATGTTGGTGGTGCATGGTACTGGAATCGCTATCCTGGAGCCCGAACAGATAGCGAAGCATGGGTCTATGCCATGAATTTCACCAAAGGGTTGGGAGAGGAGTGGAATTACAGTGAACGCTACCCTTCCCAGCAAGAGGTTCAACGTTATTTAAGTCGTCTTGTTGGTCAGTTCTTTCCTTGTCCTAAATTGCTTTCAAACTGGGATGGCTAGTTTTCACCTACTAACACTGAACCAGACCGCTTCGATCTGCGTAAGAAGATCGAGTTTGATACACGTATTAAGGCTGCACATTACAGTGATGCAGAAAATATCTGGACAATCACGACCGCAGCTGGGTTATCTACAACGTGCCGTTACTTCCTCGCCGCTTCTGGACCTTTGTCAATTGCAAAGACTCCACCTTTTCCCGGGCTCAAATCGTATACGGGTGAGTGGTACCAGACGTCCAGCTGGCCCACACATCCGGTCTCTTTCCATGGCAAGCGTGTCGCCATTATTGGCACTGGTGCCACCGGAGTCCAGATCATCCCCAAGCTTGCGCATGTAGCAAAAGAATTGACGGTATTCCAACGAACACCCAACTATGTGCTTCCTGGCCGAAACTACACCATCGATGAGAATGAGGCTGCCGAGATCAAGCAGGACTACGATGCGACGTGGAATCGTGCAAGCACGCACCCTTCTGGTCTGCCAATGATACCATCAGGGAGAACGGTCAAGGGCGTGGCAGACGCGAATGAAATCAAGCAAATCTTAGATGCGGGATGGGAAACTGGCGGCTTCCACTTTCAGTTCGAGACCTTTGACGATCTGTTCACGAACCAGGAAGCTAATGACATTGCCTCGGACTACATTCGTCAAAAGATCAGCGCCATTGTCCAAGACCCGGAAACGGCAAGAAACCTCTCGCCCAAACACCCCTTTCTTTCCAAGCGTCCGCCGTGTGGGCACTTCTACTACGAAGCATTCAACCGACCCAACGTCAAGCTGGTTGATATAAGTCGAGACGACATTGATCTTTATGAAAAAGGCATCTGCACCAGTTCTGGGACCGAACACGAATTCGATGTTATCATTTTCGCTCTCGGATTCGATGCTGCCACCGGCGCACTCGCTGAAATAGACGTGAAAGGCAGTCAAGAGAAATCGCTAAAAGACTTCTGGGGCAAGAAGCTCGAAACGTTCGCCGGCGTCCTGGTCCCTGGATTTCCCAACATGTTCTTGGTCTGTGGCCCACACGTTCCCTTTGGAAATATGCCCGTTGTCTTGGAGATAGGAGTGAGCTGGATCGGCAAAACCCTTCGTCACATGGAGAAGAATAAGCTCGCAAAGATCGACGTATCTGAGACGGCCGTGGATGCCTGGTCGTCTCACCTTGACGCGGAGTTCAAGGCCACGTTATTTGCAAAACATGCTAGTTCATCGCGCGCGTGGTTTGTCGGGGCGAATATACCCGGGAAGGCTGTGGGTGTCTTGTTCTACTTTGGCGGCGTCCCAGGCTGGACTGCTTGGCTCGAAAAGGAGAGCAACTCGTCGTGGGCAAGCATGGAATTCCCTTTCCTCGCAGACACAGACAAGGCGGGCGAATATACCAGGATCGACTCACACAGCCAGACAGCGACTATCAAAGCAGATGCGTGATTGTACTTTTTGAAGAGGTAGATCAATATAAATACATGAATTAACATGATTTCTCTCTTTAGAATGAAATTCACCACAGTACAAGTTATTGTGAATTTTATTATTGAACCAAATTCTACCGATCGATAACATTTTGCATTCATTCATGGTGCCAACCTCTTTTATGCTACATTCCACCCTTGCCACCACTGACCTGCTGATGGTTATAACCTGATTATCAGAGCCGAGCGAGTCCCTTACCATGATTGTCTGAAAACGCGCCGTTAGAATGCCTCATGCTGCAACGGATAGCCCGACTTACCTGTCCCGTCACATACGAGAAGAGAGGAGAGACCATGGCCAAGATCGCCCGCCCAGCATCCGTGGGAGTTCCAATCCGTCCGAGGGGGATATCGCCGACCCTAAGTACAGGTGTGAGTGTGAGGTTCAGCCAACCCTAATATCTTGGGCTCGAGAAGACTTGCCATTTCTCTTCTTCATCGTAGCCGCCCTGGAATCCAACCGCATGCTTCGTACCGTCTGGCCTGACCACATACTCACCAGCAGGAGCTTGCGTAAGTCTAGTCTTGATAGCCCCGAACGCGACAGCTGCGAAGAAATCCATCAGCCTACCTCAGCGCAGCTCAACGACCCAAGCAGGTACATATACATATACATACTATTCGCCCTCACCCCGTACTCCGGCCCCCATTCCAGCGCCAGCGTCTTCGTCAGCCCCACCAATCCCGCCTTCGCCAACGCATAGCTAGCCTGTCCCGCATTCCCGTGAACCCCAGACGTAGACGAGACATTAACGATGGATCGCGGCTCGCCGTCCCTGAGCATGAAATACGGCGCCGCCGCGCGGACGAGCTTGAACGGCGCCGTGTTGTGCAGCGCAATAATGGTATCTTCTCCGTTAATTAACTGGCACGTACTGTACGAGCTAACTGCTGCATCCATCGGACGGAGATAACTCACCCCACTGCTTGTCCTGGATCTTCTCGATCGGGTCATCCCACGCGTAGCCCGCATTGTTGACGATGATATGGAGCTTCCCGCCGCCAAACTCGGCAGCTTTCTGCACCAGCGTGCCCACGTCTTCGTTGTTCGTGATATCGCCGCCAACGGCAATCGCTGCGCCCCCATCAGCATTGATGGCCTGCGCCGTCGTCTCGGCTTTCGCTGTCCAAGCTTGGTATTAGCATTAACGTGCATCTTCTTTTTCTGCCGCACGACGCTACAGTACGCACCGGCGTCAATGTCCGCAATAACGACCTTGCACCCCTCGCGCGCGAATATGGCCGCCGTCTCAGCTCCTATTCCCTGAGCGGCGCCTGTAATTATCGCGGTCTGCGCTAACATCACAGTCAGCCAGCCAGATCCTGTGCAGCTCTGCTTCTACGTACACTACCTGTCAGCATCCCTTGGGGAAAATTCAGTCGCGCATTAGCATTAGCACTCATGATGAATTAAAGGGGTCGAGAAATCTTCGCTAGTCGGATTCTGAGGATCGAATGGGTCGCAGGTTGTAAGGATAATGATGAGGATAACTGAGGTAGCTACACTTGAATCGGTATGTAAAAGCTGAGAAGGCGAAGGAGAAGCCTTGCAAGTTTGTATAGAGCGTTGAAGTATGGAGCAGAGCAGCGAGCTCCCTTCTAGCGTCGGATCATATCCGACTGCCGAGCGAGCAGTCGATGGCCGTAAAAGTCTCTCCGTACGGCATTTCTTCACATTATCGGGCAAGTATCTGGCATACTGGAAGGCATCTATCTGATACTGCACGTAGCCTCTGTCTCTTCTCATCTGCCTTGTTCTTTCGAATGCCCCTGATCTGACCTAGGTTAATATTGTTAGAAAGTACTATACTCCGTCAACTATAGCAGGTCCAGATAAATGCGATGCAGCTTATTCGTCACGGAGACTTTGCCCATACCAAGGTCAGTCTTTGCTAGTGCAGTGCAACTCGCTGTCAAAGTTAGGACAAAGCATCAGAAGCTTCAAAGCTGGGCCATGAATTGTTAATTAGCACACTACTCTAATTGCCCACGAGGCAGATTTGAGGGGTTGGGTGATTTGCCCCCGCATTATTTTTGTAACAGTACCTACTGATGCTGGTTCATGATTAAGCGAGGAAAAGGGGTATAGTACTCGCTTATCAAATGGGACAGACCGCACCGCAGCCCCACCGAAGCTTCTCTTCCATCTTATTTTATCCACCCAATTAATCACTAGGCTCTCTTGATCCTATATTAAGTCAGCCTAAGACTTGAAGATTCTACTGGAAATCGGTTGTTTCAATGTGGCGCTGTCCACTTCATCATGGCAGTATGGCGGGGAAGTTACCCCCAGGCACGGTTGTTCTTTCGGAAAAACGATCTCGGATACTGTACCGTACTGCACCTTTTACCCCGCCCCCGCCCCCGCACTTACCCTTCGGCCATGGCCGACCAAGCTAAAGTGGCAACTGTGGGGTTGGAGTTGGAGTTGGAGTCCAAGTCCGGGGTATCTCATGAATCAGACTCTCGTTTAGGCTAAAGCACGTACGTACGGAGGTGTCATGGCTAAGGCCGCGAGCAAAGCTTTAGCTAGGCTAGCCTCCGAGACTCTCATAACAAAGGGACATTTGATTTTCGAGACGATAACCACCTCACACCTTAGGTGCTCTATCTCACAGAACACTCCCATAACAGACAAAATTCTTTCTTATAATCTAATACAAAGGTCTTCGATAACACCTTCCCATCGCCTTTCTACTATCTACTCGAGTAAAGAGTAACACGATGGCAGTCCCTGAATATACCGATCACGGGCCTCTGAAGATCTCTGCACTGAATCTGCAAAGCTTGAAAGAGAAATCAGTGATAATCACCGGAGGTTCGAATCACCTGCCACGCCTCCGTTCTGTATGCGTGAGTGAAGCTAACAAACCAAAGGAGCAAGTGGTCTCGGCAAGGCCTACGCCGTGGCATTCGCAGAAGCAGGGTAAGACCACCCTCTCACCCCATCACCATTCCATATAACATTTACAACCTAAACAGCGCCTATATATCCATCGGTGACGTCGACGCCAAAGCCGGCCACGAGTTAGTTTCCGAGCTCAAAGGGTACGTTCCCTTCTCCTGCTTCCTGCTCGATATTCCTGCTGAGAAGGATATTCCAGCGCAGCGCAGTTCATAAAATGCGATGTCCGCAGCTGAGACGACCAAGTCGCGCTGTTCGACGCCGCGGTGACCAACTCGCCGCACCACAGCTGCGACGTCGTTATCGCGAACGCCGGGATCGTCGGTGCGGACGACGTGTTCCAACTCGACGGTAGGTTCGCGTTCGCGCCCCACGATGAAACAATAAAGGCCCCATACTCATGTGCAAAACCGCGTACCAGATCCGGCACTGCCGCCCATCAAGCCCGACTTGCGCATTATCGATATCAACTTGATCGGCACCGTCTATACGTGCAAACTCGCGATGCATTATTTCCGGCGCCAGCCACTCGAGGCGTCGCGCGATCGCTGTCTGGTTATCAAAGCGAGCATTGCGGCTTATGCGGACCAGCCGGGCTCGCCGCAGTATAATGTTTCGAAATGGGGCGCGAGGGGGCTGATGAGGAATCTAAGGCGGACGATTTGGAAGGAGGATATTCGAGTGAATCTCGTTGCGCCGTGGTGAGTATTACTATTGCTATTTGAAGAGGGTAACGAAATATGCTATGTACACGCGAATGACTGATCATGATGTTTGACGCAATGCAGGTATGTTCGAACGCCGATCTTGGGGCAGGAAATCCAAGCGTATCTCGTTGGCAAGGGGGTGGAGTTTGCCACGGTTGAGGACTGTGCCAAAGCCATGCTGAAAATTGCATCAGACACGACGATTAATGGTATGACTCTTTTGACTTGACGTGCGACCGGTATTGACATTGATAGGTCGAGGAATCGGGATCGTGCCGAGAAGTGTAGCACCTGAGGGGTATATGGATCTGGATCATGATGATTATAAAGAGGGCGATTTCTTGAAGGAGTGGCAACAGACGGTACTTAACACTGCTCTTCGCTTGGTTGTAAATTAAATTTACTCGCCGGCTATAAATTTAAAGAAACGTTTTATATAAGAGATAAGAACTATTATATAGTATCTTAATAATAGTATCTTAATAAAAGTAAAGAGTATAGTAGTAACTAGATAGTCAAGTTTACTAAAGACTTGAACAAAATTATTAAAGTATTTATATTATACAATTGGTACTAGAATAGCAAGCATATCGTAGCTATTACAAGGAATTAAAATTCTGCAAATGAGTACTATTTCGCCCTAGCATACAAATGGTTCATCAAACGTCCAATCTTCGGATAAGCTAGTCACCAGTTCACCAGGAAAAGGCTCATGGCCCATAAACATGCTATCGAAAGCAGTCGAATGATGTCTAAACTCGTCAATGACAGATACATGTCCTGGTAGAAGCTCATAGCCAGGCATTTCCGTATCGATTGACGGATCGTAATGTTGTAGCGGCACATGGTTTTGAGTCTCGCTGGAGCCAGTACCACGGACAGCATGATTTCCGCTTACTTGAGGAGGACTGGTGGACGCTTCATTCGAGCCCGCCCTGCGATTGGACGTCGCATTCACCACATCCCGAATCACCACGGTACTCAGCTGGTTGAACAACTCGCAAGAGCGATGGCCCATGTTCCACCGTTCGGATATCGCAACTAGAATATTGGAGCAGGCTCGTGTGTCATCGATTATATCGAGAAAATTGAAAGACGGTGCTGATTGTACCGGATCTTTCAATGCTCTTCCCACGCTATACACATATGCTAGACCAGCCACAAAGACTCCATGGAGAGTGATCCACGAGTGGTTCAGCCGTCTCCTTCGGTGGAGATCAGCATAGGCAAGAATGGTTTCTTTGGCGGCTGAAAAGAGCTTTACGTGATCTCCTCCATCCATACCCAGCGGCGTGCTAGGCTGTGGGAGACACGGGGATGGGCGATACAACAAAAGCATCGCGTTGTTGAATACAGCCGTGTACCATTCCGGTGTCAAGAAGCAGGACACATATGCACGCGGATCGGCCGGTCTCTCCTTTAATTTGAGGAATTGTACGTCATTTCTCCATGAGACGAGTTCCTCGTGGAGTTTTGTGCGATTGAGAATCTTCTCCTGAAGCGAAATCTTCTTTTTTGGGTTGACGCTATAAAATGTTGACATGATCTCTCCGGATAGACGCCTGATTCGAATCAAGTGTAGGAAGGGTGAAATTTGAGGATCGGGTTTATCTTTGATAGCAGCCTCCACGATTGGCTTATCAGGAGCAAAATGTTCATCAGACAGATGCGATGGTAGAGATATATTGATGTCTTCATCTCGAAGGGCAGCTGGCCGTCCAAGTGTAAAACTAACAACCCTGTACACTGTGAGTTAGCATGTTACGTGTGCTCAATCGAGCTTTTGTCGACACGTACCTGTCCAGATTATACAAGCACCAAAAACACCGCCTTCTCATTTCTTCCTCGAATGACACGCGTTTGACTCCATGTGGGCCGGGATTTTGTTGACTTGGAATATATTTCGAATCAGAATGTAAGCCTTGTTCAAAACACATTCTAGCTGCGATCCCCACTAAATGGTATATGCTCGCACTCGTGTCCCTGAGATTGCTGAAAATACCATGCTGAGAAAGAAGTATAATTGCGTTGAGAGGCATAAGTCCTGTCATACCCAAGACTGACTTGAGCTTTGTTTGCGCTCTTGCGTAATGTGCTGCAGGGCGTGCAATAGCCTCTTCGAAACGGTTGAAGTTGGAGCTGCCAATGGCTAGCACCATATCAAAAGTGTAACTATCATAGAGATGGTTCTCATAGTAGCCGGGTTGATTGTATATCAGCTCGACGGTTTGTAAGAAACTCGGCCGATGAAGTAACGGAAAGGTAATATGGGTATGCTGGAAGTATGCTTCGATAACTGCCATAGCGGTGGTGAGTGGTGGAAAAGATGCATCTGAAGGGGTGCTAGGTATTATATGAGCACTTTGCATATCTGGTGCTTGCTGATCCATTGGAGAGAAAGGGGCTCTTTTCTCCGAGTCAAAAACAGAGTCAATAATGCTTGCCAACCCCACTCCACTGCTTGACCCCACGTATCGTGTTTCTCCAGTCGCCTTCAAAGAGAGAGATTCGACTTCCGTAATTACATTGCTGGTAACGGACCTAGTACGCGAGCTAAATGACGGTGAACCTCCATCTTCTCGAGAAGACGGAGTAATTGGATCAATGTTGAGGGTGGCGCTGTCGTTGCTCACGTTGCTCGCGTTGCTCTCGTCCCTCTCATCCCTCTCGTCTCTCTCGTCCCTTTCGTCTCTTCCATCTCTTTCATCCCTATCACCACCGCCTGGGTTCTCCTCAAGCTGATTGCGCGACGATGCCAACTCGCCTCGTAACTTTCTATTTTCCTCTAAAAGCTTCTGAACCTGTACTTCCATACTATCCACGTAGCCCCGAGGTACATTACGCTGCCTCAGCCTGTCGACATGAAGGCAAACTGCTCCAGCCTTTTCACAGGCACTACACTGAGGAATGCGTCGATCGCATCGCGTCTTGCGCGAGTGACACCGGTCACAGGCGTGCATGGCTCTGCTGTACAGTAGATTATAATGATACACAGTGCACACGTAGTTGGCAGCCGATGTACACGTTGCGTTGCTGCGTGAACCGAAGTTCTCCGAATGAAGTGCGGGGTATGGGGAACAGTGCACGCCACGCCCTGTGACTGGGGCTGTGTTTGTGGGGTACGGCAAGGCACGCCCTAATACAGTAGGGTTACTGCCTTGGTTTTTCGACACCCACGGTCTGAGGACTTTCACTGTAATTAAAGTATCCAGCGTAAGGGTTCATTTTTGTTTTGGCTACCTTAGTACTGCAATTAAAGTATCGTGCGTCTTTCTCAAGATAAGAAGAATATTAATTTGGAACACAATTTTGTTGTCATGCATTTATATTTTATTTCCCTACACAGGTCCCAGCAAGTGACTTTGCACTTCTTCACTTTTCCTTCCCCGTCCAAATATTACGACTGGGCGTTACTCATTTATTGACATATGTAGTATGGACGCTGGCTACTGCCCAAAATTCTTTTCGATCCAATCCACCATGGTCTGCAGATATTCAATGGAAGGCTTCAGCTGGGGGTATACATAGAATGCGTGCGGCATTCCTGGGTAGACTTTTAGTGTAGTAGCATTGCTAATGTACCTTATCAGTACGAAGGTATGCTTTGTCAGTGCAGCTCTTACCCGCAAGCTTTCAGTTCTTCTGCATACGCAATGCCTTCGTCCCTTAGCGGATCTAGTCCAGCCACTTGCACGACTAAAGTAGTAAGTCTTGGTGCAATAATGCTACTCGTAGCGATGAGAACTAACGAGCAGGAGGGAGATCTCGCAGAGAACTTGCAAGAAGCGGACTTGCGTAGACGTCTTTCTCGCCATTCGGAAGATATTGACGCCAGAACCAGTGCATCCTTTCAGCACCAACGATCGGTGAGTCTCGGTTCTGTACATAGCTTTCATACTCATACTTCGCTACTGGAAAATGAGCTGGATGGCATGTAACTGGGATGTTCAAAATCTGCCCGATGATGCCGGGGATCCCTTCATCCCGAGCTTTCTGGGCCAACACAGCACACTGAAGATGTTAGTGGCAGCATTCAAAAGAGGCCAAGTTAATCAAGAGAGTCGTAGTTTCAGGTTCATACAATATTCGCGCCAGCGCTGCCTCCGCCAATGATAATTCGGTTGGGGTTGATGCATAAAGATTTCGCATTACTTCTGCACTATTTGGGTGTTATTATAATGATGTCTTTCCCAAGCCAACGAGTTTTATATACGAACCCAGAGTAATGCATCCCAACAGTCATATAGAGCGGCTGGATAAGGGTGCTCGGGTGCCCTAAATATTGTCAGGACCTCAAGGTACACTTTTTCACTGGGAATATTATGCAAGACCTCCGGTAATCAACGCTGACCACTACTGCTCTGTTCTTTGCTGTTATGAGCCGGTTTTGGGCTTCTTCGGTTTCCGGGCTGCCAAGCACCCAACCTGCCACATGATGTCAATAATTTCATCGAAGATAAATACTTTGCATAGTTGACTGCACCTCCTCCATGAACATTGAAGAATAAAAGGGCATTTGAGGGTGGTGGAGGGATTGGTTTATAGATGCGAACCCCGATCTTAGTTTGGCCATTTATGAGGATCTCATCTACAGTGATGGTAATGTCGATGTCAGGGAGAGGGGCATCTTCTGGAAGAGGGGGTGGCCGATAGCCTAGAGCACGAAATTCGTCTATTGGCATGCTGAGGGCTTTTCCAACCATGAGGTCTAACTCTTTCTGCTTGTCGGCTACCGAGGACCATGCGGGGTCAACCTGAGAAAGAGGGGCATGGCGAGAGCCTTCAAGTTCTGAGGAATTGGTAAAAGTCATGATAGAAAGTTATTGCTTGGTCTCTGCTCGCGTTCCAGATGTCCCATGCATGAAAGACCCGTCATATGTTTGTGGTTTTCAATCTATATACCACCAGTACTGAGGACGAACTGTTCCAGATCACACCGGACTGTATGGTAGCCTCTGACCACCAGGACCGATGAGTGTCCCGACTTTCTCATCGTATCGTATGTGAAGGACACCTCGGCAAGGTCCGAAAATCCGTCGCTCACTCGGCCTCGGCTACTTTTTCCGGACCCCTTTTTCCATGACGCATTCGTGCAGAGCAGCATCATCGTCGCTTTCCAAACGTTGATCGGACCGGACCATGAGGATAGGGACAATCGTACGATCCCCCTGGTTATGTTTATCCTGCCGCATTATATATTCTTATCAAATTGTTGATTTTGATGACGGCAGCAATTGCGCATCAGGAAACCAGTCACGTGCACGATGTCTTCAACAACAGCATCCCAAATTCACGAAAACAACGGAGTAAACAACGGAGTAAGAGAGCTCGATGTTCTTCTCATCGGCGCTGGCTTCGGCGGATGCTATGGTCTCTATAAACTTCGTCAGCTGGGACTCAAGGTCCATGTTTTCGAAGCGGGCTCCTCTCTTGGAGGGGTCTGGCATTGGAATACGTACCCTGGGGTGCGCGTCGACTCGGAGATCCCATACTATCAATTCTCGATGCCAGAAGTCTGGCGGAAATGGAACTGGTCCGAGAGATTTCCCAGCGGAGACGAATTAAGGGCCTACTTCAAGCACGTGGATGAGGCTTTGGATCTATCCAAAGATATCACTTATTCTGCCAATGTCATTGACGCGAGATACAACGAATCGACCATGAAATGGACCGTGACGACCGAGAATGGCCACCAAGCGCTATGTAAATACCTTATTTGCGCCACTGGCAGCTCGTTCAAGCCACATTATCCCGATTTCAAAAACCTGCATACATTCCAAGGACAGCTTATTCACTCGACTCGATGGCCGGCGGTTGCAAATACGAAGAACACACGTGTCGCCGTCGTCGGGTCAGGCGCCACCGCGGTCCAATGTACACAGGAGATAGCAAAAGAGGCACGCCATTTGACGGTCTACATACGTACAGCTAGCATCTCGTTGCCGATGTTCCAGCGATCGCTGAGTGAACTGGAACAACGAATCACCAAGTCCACTTATCGAAGCATGTTTGCCCTTTGCCGAAAGTCAAAGGCTGGTCTTGGATACGATCCGCAACCAGGCTCTGTGTATGACTTGAACGACCAAGAACGGGAAGAGCTTTGGGAGGAGCTATGGAACCGTGGCGGATTCAACTTCAATCAAGCAAATTATCGGGACTTCCTCGTCGACCAGAACGCGAATCGGCTGATGTATGAGTTCTGGGCAAAGAAAACACGCCCAAGGCTCAAGAATCCTACCAAGTCGGCATTTCTCGTGCCTCAGAAGGCGCCCTTTGCATTCGGAACGAAGCGGAGCAGTCTTGAACAAGACTACTACGAGTGCCTCGATCAAGACAATGTTGATATTGTCGACCTCAAAGCCAATCCAATCCAAGAATTCACGGAGAAGGGCATCATTTCTCAAGATGGGGTGGAACGCGCATTCGATACAATCGTAATGGCTACGGGCTTCGACGCAATGACGGGTAGCCTAACAAATATGAACATTCATGGTAGGGATGGGTTAACTTTCCGAGAACGATGGAAGGATGGTGTCTTCACCCATCTGGGTCTATGCAGCAGCGGCTGCCCGAACCTCTTCATGATATATGGACCACAAGGCAAGTCTTCTATTTGAATATGAAGGTTGTTGCTGACGACCAAACCAGCGCCCACAGCGTTTACTAACGGGCCTGTATTTATTGAAAGCCAAGTTGACATAGTCATTGACCTGATCAAGAGACTTGAGAGTGAGGGAATCAGGTCGATCGAAGCACAGCGAAGTGCTGAGGAACAGTGGAAGCAAGCAATCCAAGAGGCCAATGATAAAACCTTGTTGCCGTTGACGGACTCTTGGTATATGGGAGCCAACATACCAGGCAAGAAGCGAGAGCAGTTGAACTACTTGGGAGGCATCGAGAACTACGAACGTGAGTGTCGAACAGCTTTGGCAACCTTGGAGGGCTTTACCGTTGCCTATGATGCCGACAAGTAGGCCAACGGATGTGTAAAAAAAACTTTTAAATAGCTCGAGATTATTATAGAACTTTGTGCAAAAATCTGATCATACAGGAAGCGACGTGAGATACATGTTGAAATTGCAATGGATCAGTCTTTCGAAGCAAGGAAGCTGCTTCTACACTGCTATGAGACCAGCCGTGGAAGAATTCATGAAACAATGTTTATGTCACGTCCTCCTGTTCTACCACAATTGGACGAATTAAAGAAGTTCTGGACTCTTTACAGGGCAAAGACCCGGACCCAAGGCGCCTCTTGCTCTTTCTTTTTTCTAGACATTGCTCTTCAGGCCTCGTCCTTTACATCAATGTTATTGAAGGTGTTTCAGATCATAGATGAATACGATACTCAATATCTTTTCATGATTGCTGTGTAGGTCTGAATCGATTTGCAATTCCAGGTTGCTCGCTTCGTATAATGACGAGGAAAAAGTTAACTATTCACTATCACTCTATCTTCCTAGTCCCTCCCCTGATAGTATACAGTAGGCAGACGACTTTCAGTTCAAGCTCTGACGTAGATGAAATGTTCAATGATCAATTGTCTTGCCTCATTGCAGTGATCCAATCACTTCACTAGCACCATTCGCCCCGTCACCTTCCCCGTCTTGAGCAAGTCCATTGCTTCATTCACTGAATTCCAGGCCATCTTCTGGACCGGCACAGGGCTCAGCTTTCCTTCTTTCGCTAGCTGCACAAGACCTCGCAGCTCGTCCAAATTTCCCGTGATATTTGAGCATATGGTTAAGCCTTTGAAAATGTTCGCCACGAGTGACAACTCAATCGAGCCTCCCATGACGCCGACCTGTACCCACTTGGCTCCCTTGGCAACTAGACTGTACACCAAGCCAGCGGTGCCTGAGCTGTTCACAAAGTCAATCACCCCGAGGACTGGCCCATTGGTGGCAGCGAGAATGTCCTGGAGTGCGGAAGGACCGGAGGTGTTGACGGTCTTTGTTGCACCGGCTGCTGCGGCGGTAGCCAGTTTCTCATCGTTTATATCTACAGTGACAATGGATTTATGCCCCAATGCCTTCAGCACTGATATTGCAGAAAGCCCTAGACCTCCCGCGCCGATAAGAAGAACCGGCTCATCCGGCGGCAGAGGCAAAACCTTCCTGACTGCGCTCAGGGTGGTGATTCCAGAACAGCCAAAAGTACATGCCACTGCAGGATCGAGGTCACCTAGATCGACGAGATACTTCTGATGCGGTACCACTACATACTCCGCGAAGCCGCCATTCCGTAGGGTTCCAAGTCCTCTTTGCGCCGCACACAAGTTGTCTTCTTCCTGGCTACAGCGCGTACAGGAGCCACAACCAAGCCATGGATACACAATCTGACGAGATCCTATCGAGATGGGCCCTGCGTCGGGTCCAACAGCGGTGACTTCTCCCAGTATTTCATGACCCAAGGCGATTGGCAATGTTATGCCACGGTCTTTGACGTAAAACCGCTTTCCTCCTCCCATATCATAGAAACCTTCGGCAGTATGAAGGTCTGAATGACAAACGCCCGAGTGAGTGACACTCACCAAGATCTCTGTTCCTTTGGGTGTTGGAATGGGCTGGCGGATCTTCTGGAGAGGCGTATCCCATTCTGTCAGGGCCCAGACATCCATTTGGTCTGTCATTGTGAATTAGCCGTTCGAACAGAATATGATTGACAAAAGTTTTGACCCCGGAGACAGCAACTTATAGGAATTTATTCCGTCAACGTAAGGCTCACCGGCTTGAATCGAAGTCCCTTGCTAGCTCCTCAGTAAACCAGACCGGGATTGTCAGGTGGCCGCCAAGCCTCAGGAGCGTTTCCGAACACCAGCTGGGGTTAAAAACATAGCCTACAACGCCACAACCGATGCATATCCGAAACTAACATGTCGGCGATTCCCTAGCCTGACTTCGGCATTGTCCAATACAGCCAGCAAACAAGCCAGCAACCAGATCCTGCAAGAACCTGCACTGAATTTCAGTGTCTTACGAGCAAAACACGCTACCGTTGAACACATTCTGAAAAAGTGTCAAACCTCCTTTCAAAAGCCCCCTGATTTAGCTGGCTCTGCCATTAACCTCAACATCATATTGAAGACGCAGCCATGGGTAGCCAAGACTTGGATCCGAAAGTTTACACAAAATTGTTCTTAAATGGACAATACGTTGTACCCAAGAGCGAAGAGACTTATAGCCTTAAAAACCCCAAGGATAACACGGTCGTTATCTCCAATATCCCGGTCGCCGGTCCTGCAGATATTGACGGAGCTGTCAAATATGCCGAAGAGGCTTTTCATGGGCCATGGAGTCGATTTACAGCTATCCAACGTACCGAGTGTTTTCTCAAATTGGCTTCGCTGCTTGAGGAAGAGCTCACGCCAATTTTAACACTGGACTCAAAAACGTCGGGCATTCCGGTTTCGCTAGCTCCCGTTCGTGAGCGAAATTATATCAGGAATTGCGTACTGTATTACGCGGGGTGGACGGACAAACAGAAAGGGGACTACTTTCCTGCTGATGATGGTAGGTGACGATCCACAATTGTCTCTTGTTTGTAACTGACAGCATGGTATCAGGATTCGTGAAGTTGGTTCGACACGAGCCACTCGGTGTCTGTGCAGCCATCAACCCCTTCAATGCAGCTCTCGCAACCCTTTTCCTCAAGGCTATGCCAGCACTTGCAACTGGAAACGTGATCATAGTGAAACCAAGTGAGAAGACACCACTGGGATCCTTAGCTGTTGCGCCTCTATTCGTCAGAGCTGGCTTTCCTCCTGGAGTTCTTCAAGTTGTCACGGGAGCCGGATCTACTGGTGCATTACTTGCCGAGCACATGAGGATTCGCAAAGTCAGCTTTACTGGCTCAGTCGCAACAGGCAAGAATATTCAAATCGCCGCTGCTCGAAGTAACTTGAAACGAGTCACATTGGAGCTCGGAGGGAAGAGTCCGGCCGTCATTTTCGAGGATGCGAATCTCGAAAATGCACTCAAATGGACGATCGATGGAATCTTGACGCGCAGTGGACAACTTTGTGTTGCGGCTTCGAGGGTGTATGTCCAGAAGAGCGTTGCGGATCAATTCATTCATGAATACAAGAAGAGAATGACGGCCGCTGTCAATGACTATGGAGATCCCCAAGATCCAGCTGTCAAATATGGACCCATGGTCGATCAGCCACAGCTTGAGCGGGTCAAAGCCATGGTCGAACGAGGAAGATCCGAGGCTGAGCTCGTTGTCGGAGGCTCCCAGCACGGCGATGCAGGGTGTTATATGGAACCAACACTATTTTTGAACCCGAAAGATGACGCTGAAATCTATCGAAATGAGATTTTCGGCCCTGTCAGTATCATCAAGACATTCGACACGGAGGACGAGGTTGTCAAGCTTGCCAACGACACCGAGTTTGGTCTGATGTCTGGGGTCTTCACCAAGGATATCACCAGAGCTCTGCGGGTGTCTTCCGCGCTGGAATCAGGTGTCGTCGGTGTCAATTGTGTCAGCGTCCAAAACATACAAACGCCTTTTGGGGGGAAGAAGCAGAGCGGTATTGGGCGGGAATTCGGAGAGTATGCGTTGAGATTATATACCGAACCAAAGACGGTCCTTATCAATATGGCTGCATAGTTAGCTGGTAATGCATTGGAATTGGAGGTCTTGAACGTCGCGTATCCTTTCGTGTGATATCGCTCAGACGGCATAATCAAAAGCCACTATGTACGTGCCCAACAATGAAACCTAGTGGTGTGATGAATGTTACAGCGCTGCTCTGCCCCCAATCCCCTCGTCTCGTGGGGCCTGGCCTAGTCCATATTTAATGAATTTCTCTACATCCAAGATCGCGATTATTGGCAAAGGTAGCTTAGGAAACCAGATTTGCGAATTGATATCTTTAGGTTAATATTACGGGGGCAACACAGGATCAACCCCAAAACTCTTCTCGGCATGATAAATTAGATGTTGTGGCTGAAAGAATACTCGAGTAAGAATAAACGACAAAGTGCGTCCTCGAAATCCGCTATCAGATTTCCATGGTAGGCTTGAATTTGAATGCATAGGGGCTCGGTCATTAGGATTGAGTTGATATCTATAGGCCTATCTAGATCAGAATCTGTCCACCACAAAGTCTCTGATGTGTGCTGCTATTTCCTTGGGCCTCTCCATTGGCGACCAATGTGCAGACTCGATGACGACCTCCTTCAGATCAGGGACGAGACCGTTGTCCTTCGCCGGGGCCATCATTTGCGGCAAGCAGACGGCATCCTTATTACAAATTATGAACAACATTGGCACCTTGATCGCCAAGCTCTCCTTGGGAATCGTCGAGTCTGACTTGGTTTGTATGTTCAAAGCAGTAGCCTTATACATCTGCAAGGCTGGTGCAAACCCACCAGTCTTGAACTGCTGCATGAACTCGTCTTTCCATCCCGACTGGCTTGCGTATGTTTTCAACGGCACTTCCTCGTCGCCCAGCAGAAATTTGCGCATGGCGCCCGGAACACAGAACATCTTTTTCATCCAGTCGTCTACATCACCATGCAAAACTTGCCACATCCTCTCCAAATTCCCGTCTACTATCTCGGGAGCATCGGGGGCCGTGAAGAACTCCCAATACGAAAACTGCGGGTAGCCCCACGTCTCTTCCGTATATTTATTCACGGCAGCGAGGTCAAAGGGTTGGTCTGATGGAACCATATATGCAGTATTAAGGAGGACCACGCCGCTGAAGAGCTCAGGCTTGTGGAGATAGGTGCGCTGAGCGAGCGCACTACCCCAATCATGTCCGATGATGATGGTAAACTTGGCCTTTTCGTGTTCAAGGATGTCTGCAAGATCGTCCGCTTGATCTTTGTATGCGTACAGGTTCGTGCCCGTTGGTTTATCAGTGCCCCCATAACCCAAGCAGTCGGGAATGATCAGCTTGTTGGGCAGGGCGCCGAGGTTGCGGATCACCTCCGTCCATAGATGCGCCGAGTCGGGAAAGCCGTGAATGAAGAAGAGTGCGGGATGCTGCTTGGTAGATTCGCCGGAAGAGGAGACAAAATATCTGTAATTGAGCGAGCGCTGCGAGGGGAGAAATTTCCGCTGGAGGCTCTCCATTGTAAGCACTAAGTACGGGTTGAATGGCGGATATTCAAGGTGAAATGATGGCGTATATTAAATGAAGTAGAACTAGGTAGGTAGGTAGATAAACCTAATAGAATGATCCGTAAATCCACTAATTGATGTGTGGAAGGCTAACTTAGTGGTAAAGGTAGCGCCGGTCCGCTTTTCCGTGGGTTAGTGCGTTGTTCGGATATTCAGCCCGCTATATTTCATCTCTCTTTTGGAAGCGTAATAGCTGAACAAGTGGATTCTATCCATGCTCGGCAGTCTGAAACAAGTCAAGGTCATCCATAAACCCTTTTACAGCCTTTACTCCAGCTTTGTGGAGGCGGAAGGCTCCGTGGGGAGGGGTAAATATCTAGCCGTTTCTGATCAAGCTGGGGATATATATAAAGTCGCGACAGTTATAAATAAACCATTCCTACTTCCCATGTGTACCTCCTACTCTACATCATTCTTCAATCCAATCAGACATTCATTAGTCGCACGATACAGCGAGCAATGGGGGTAAAGAGCGATTTCAAAGTCATCATTGGGGGCGGCAGCATTGCCGGCCTCACGTTGGCTAACATGCTGCAACTCCACGATATTGATTTTCTCGTGCTTGAATCATATTCGGACATTGCACCCCAGGTGGGTGCAAGTATTGGTATGTTGCCGCACGGCAACAGGATACTGGACCAACTCGGCCTGTACGAGAAGATTTTAGAGCTATGCCCTCCTATAGACTCATTTCATTTTCGCGACGAGACGGGCAAGGTCATTTCCGAGTTCCGAGGCATGAACAACTCTATGCTTGAGAGGTGAGGTTGCACCATGAGATTAAGAGGATGCAAGGCTAAGACTACCCAGGCACGGCTATGCTATCGCATTTTTGGATCGCCAAATGGTACTCAAAGTGCTATACGAGAACATCAAGGACAAGACAAAGATCCTCACGAAGAAACAAGTCAAAAGGGTCGAGGTGACTGATTCTGGAGTTGTTGTCACCACTTCCGACAAATCTTCCTATAAAGGCGATATCCTGGTTGGGGCTGATGGAATCAACAGCTCAGTTAGAGAAGAAATGTGGAGGATCGCAAATGAAATGTCACCTGGGTGGATTCCATCCGACGAGCATTCCGGTGAGTTTCCCAATGGCTATTTCAACCGGCCGCGTTGACATGTTCCAGCTGTCCCTTGTGACTATGGATGCGTTTTCGGAATCTCTAATCCTTGCGAGGGCATTGAGCCTGGCGCATCCAACTCGGTGTTTCGAAAACACGAATCTTATATCGTTAACGGTGGACCTGAAGGTCGCATCTATTGGTTTTATTTCTACAAGTTGGCCCAGCGAGCCTACGGCGATGACATTCCACGCTACACGAAAGAGGACGAGAAGAAGCTGCTCAAGCAGCGAGAAAACGACAATATCACTCCGAATCTAAAATTCAAGGATATCTTGGATCAGAGGATCTCGTCTGTTTTGGTGCCTCTGCAGGAATATGTCTTTCGGCAGTGGTATTTCAAGCGCATCATCACCATTGGCGATGCCGCACACAAGGTACGTCCGCGGTATTTTGTCGCTATCAATCTATGCTGAGAACTCGCAGTTTCATCCCATCGCAGGCCATGGTGGCAACGCTTGTGTTGAATCGGCGGCTGTTCTGGTCAACGCGCTTTGCGATGTACTTGAAAAGTCACACGGTTCCAAGCCTACATTGGAACAGATTGAGCACGCATTTGCCAGGACCCAGGAAATCCGACAGGCAAGGACGACTACTCTCAAGGAACATTCTCACGAACAACAACGGACTGAGTTACTTGATACGCCGTTCCATGAGTTCGCAGCTTTTTATTTGTTGCCCATGACCAATGTTGAGGATGTTATCTTCAATTTCTCTCGCCACATGCCCCTTGCGGAAAAGCTGAACAGTCCAAAAATGAGCTCCGTCCCGAGACTTATACCTTACAAGGACGAGCTTCTGAGCAGTCCAGTACCTAGGGGTTTAAAAAAGTGGTACTTTATAGGATTTTATCTGCTCGTGGCTGGACTCGTTCACTACGGTATGTGGATCTGGTCTGCTCATTATGGCCTTGGAGATCATCTGGGAAGTATCGTGACGACTGGGAAGTTCTCGTACGATCCAAGTTTTCCCCTCAAGCGTACATATACTGGGATTAAGCCCATTGACAACTATCTGGTGTTCCTGGCAGCAGCGTACATGCCAGGCTTGAAAGGCTGGGACCAGAATTTCGGAACTCTGCAAAGGTACTTTCTCGGAGGGCTCATTCAGCCCATCACGGTGTGGTCTGTTGAGGCATATCGGACCCGCAATGCGCTAACGCCTGTATCGCTGTTGGTCCTACTCAGCCCTTTGTTTGAACACTCGACTAACACGTTTTCAGGATCACAGTCTGGCTCACATTGGTTCAGTGGGCTGGTGTGGGAATCTACATGCCAATCTACTACGCCGTCTATACCTACATCTCCGAACAAGAGACTTACTGGTGGCCACTCAACCGCGAGGTTCCGTTTCAATCCGCCATATCGCTCATATGGGCGGTCATGATCGGTTATACCCTTCCAACAATCCTCATGTTTATACCGTGGAAGGACCCAAACACAGTCCAGAACTTTGAGGCTCTGTGGCAACTGTCCCCAATGTTGGTTCCGCTTCTCTGTAGCACTCTCGGAAAGATCTATGCCAGGAAACAGAACCTCGTACAGGTTCCGCGGCAGGCTCGTCAAGCCTTCCCAGACATTCCGCACCTGAAACGGCTCTACGTTGTCACCGGTGCACTGGGCTTCTTGCTGCACGTCTATAGTTTTGCTAAAATTGCGTCGTCACCACAACTAAGCTTGACTTCAGTCTTCTGGCCCGACTTTACCGCGCAGTCCAAGGAACTTGGGGAAGGCCTCCGGTCTCTGTTTCTGGCCGACTTCTGGGGCTTTGAAGCTGCCACGTACGGCTGGCTATGCATGGCTGTGTGGGATGTGAAGCGAGTTGGTCGTACGACTGTGGATATTGGGAAAGCCATGGTCCTCATCGCTCTGGGCACGCTCATCGTTGGCCCTGGTGCTACCATGTCAGCGGTTTGGTACTGGAGAGAAGGTGCGCTAGCCAAGACCAGCTTCGCTCACGGTCTGACGTGATCACACGAGGGGTCAATGATGGGCAGAGCTTTCTCGACTGCGTGGCTATTTGCATGCTTGTTGTCTCGTGGCGTGGCCTAGCGGGCATGCATGCATGTTCATACTGTACGGGCTGTCGAAACGCCTAGGCACAAATATATGGTTGGATCAAGTTCAGTTAGACGGATGTGTTGGCCCATGATATATACGTTTGAACTTTCGTACGACCGTAGTATAGATTGAATACGAGTTTATAGCTTAACAATAGCTTTTCAAATATACGCAAAATTATATACCTGTATTTAACTTAACGCAACTATAAAGCCTGCGTAGCATGTAGTGATTAAATCAGGGTACTTCCACCATTTTAAAGAAATCTGTTTTGTCTAATTGAAAACACTACTATAGAGGTTTCAGGGCTTGAGAAGTGTGCATTAAACCAGTTGTGAGCTGCTGCTGGTCCTGATGTCAAGACCGGGGATACTATGAGCCTATTGGAAAGAAAGCCCCTGGTTCGGAACTGGCAAGAGACATGACGTTGGCAGATATCGATAGATTGTGGCAGTGGACCGAGGACGAGCTGGCTGACCCTAACTTCAAGCTTTGATTAAAGTGACGCTCCGCTGGCCCTCCGGGGGCCACTGCCGTGGAGGCCGGAAAGGGTGCAGAGGGCGAGCGACGTAGAAGGGAAGGGGAGTGCAACTGTGTATTATTATCTCGGATTAAGTATACATAGCGCGAATTGGAATACAAATAGAATAGTAAATTAAAGTGAAGTGTTTGAAGATGGAAAATGTACGGAGTAATCAACCAACCTAGTTTCGTAAGCTTTCAAACTTGGAGAAGCTGTATTAGTTGGGATATATAGTATTTTCTAGGAAAAGACTTCTTATTTATAAGGAAGGACTAAAGTGGGGTTATAAGAGGGGTTATAAGAGGGGTCAAATAATTAAAGGGGGGAGGGGACTAGCGTATCAGATCTCCTATCCCGCCTAGCGGGATAGGAAGGTGAAATGCTTTCCATTCCAAGCTTTCCTGTAGTATATCCCTATTTTATGCCTTCTAGCTTTCCAGGCTTGATTATAACTAGAACGCGCTAATAAGCCTTCTAATATTTGTAGGATTATGCAGGGGTGTTACTTTCTAACTTTCTAGTGTTAAATTAAGGGATTTAGGCCTAAATAGGCCTTAGTTTACGACTTTCGGGGATTTTTTAAGATTTCTAGAGATTAAAGACCCTTTTCTCCACTTTCACTCCACTCTAATAAAGTCTCCTATTTAGCTTTCCGGCTCTATATTTCCTGCTTTCCTAGCTAATTATAGGCTTCTTTCCACTCCTATCTTTCCAGCTAAGCTAGCTCTGCTTTCCATTGCAAGAGGCATAATTTTAGAAGGATAGGAGATTAGAAACGCTGGAGGGGACCCACGTAAACCTTATAAAACTATCTCACGGCGGCGGCTAAGCGCTGCGCTCTCAAAAACTTAGTACACTAGCCTTTGCATTAGTTAATTCTATACTATTGATCGAAATAGCTTTCATCCTTCCACTCGCGGAGAACCGCTTTAAGTTAGGACGTACAATAATATATACGTCGTTTTATCCTCTATAGATTTTTTCTTACTAGACAACTTTGCCTGTACGTGCCGTATTAAAGCCTCAGCCTATAGTGTTAGGACTTATCAAAGTCCTCAAAAGAGAAAACAACATGTTATAGCTAATATCCGAGAGAAGTCTTAATAGTTTAAAAAAACGTAACTCCTGATCTTTGCTATTAGCATTTCACACGCTCTGTTTTGAATTACTTATAGAATTCCGCGCTTATGAATTTTCACTTTGCATATTCCTCTCTTTATGATATCTATACACGCATCCCCCTAAATACTTTCTTTTCAGCTCGTTTCTCGTTTCTTATTTCTGTCTTTGGTCTTTCAAAAGACCACGCCTCCTACACTCCACATTAGAGTTCCGCAAATTTCGTTCATTCTTTCTTTGTATTTAACAAGCAATCCGGAGTCCGGACATCACCATGAGCGGTCTATATCCAAATGGCACACAAGTCAATCCCGACAATTACACACTCGCCCTCTACCCCATATCCTCAGCGCACTTCACATATATCCCAGTACGCCATCTCTCCTACTTCCACACCCACTATATGACCATCGCTCTCAGTTACTAATCCCACCCACCTAGACACTTTACGGAAACGCAGTATTAGCAGGACCTATCTTCGCCATCTTCGCCGTCATTGAACTATTCCTCAGCATCTGTTTCAAGACCTGGGGATACAATGATACATGATTGTAAGATTTTCCTTACTTCCTTTAGCCATGCAAGCGCATACAAAACGCTCTTTCATTCGCTGATATATACTCGTACATAGGCCATGATAATCGGTCTCCTGCTTGAAACGGCTGGTTATATGAGCCGTGTAAGCATGCACTACAACCCTTTCACGAAAATGCCTTTCATCCTGTACGTACCCGGGCCCATCAATCTCCCCCCACCCAGCCCATCCAAACCCCAATCCAACACACAGCGACTAACCCCCCTCCCCACAAAGCCAACTCGTCGGCCGTGATAACCATCAGCCCCGCCTTCCTCAGCACATCCATCTACCTCTGCCTGGGCCTCATAGCCGTCATATACTGTACGGCCAGCGCGCACATCTCCGTCAGACCCCGCTCCGGATCCTACACCCTGATATCCATAGGCTGCGATGGCATCAGCCTCATCTCATGCTCCAATCTGCCGTAGCGCTATTGCCAGCGGTGCGAATAGGCAGAAGGCAAGCGATCTGGAGGTAGACATCATGATCGCGGGTCTGGTTTCGCAGGTCATTACTCCATAGTCTGGATCTGGCTATCTCCGCGGCGCTGTGTGTGCCGATTTCGGGATACAAGCGTAGACGGTGGGCTGAGCGAGAGGCTAGGCATTTTTAACTCCGTCAGATGTTTTTTGGAAGCCGTTTCTTTGTGCTTCGTTACTGCCTGCTCTATTCCTCTCCATTGCTCATATAGATGCTGAGTTGATGTTATTTTAGACTCGTGGTGGCAACCCTTACCATCTACGTACGGTCCTGCTTCAGAGTCGCTGAACTGTGGAAAGGGTTCCACAGCTCCATGGCGAATAACGAAGTTGTATTCGTGATCTTGGAGGGCGGCATGCTATTTATTGCTACGACTTGCCAGACGGTGTTTCATCCTCGTTTTGCGTTTCAAGGGAGATGGAACGATGCTAATTTCGGTATGGGGAAGCAGAAGCCTGATAGAAGTTGGACTTCGGATGACTTTGAATTGGTGGACAAGTCAAACACCTCATCTGCCAGCGCTCTGGTGAGGGCGTACTAAAGGGTTTTGCCTAGTAGTATCCCGTCGTATCACCCAGAAACGCATGTGAGTTTGGGTTGAACGAAGGTTTGATGTATCTAGACAAAGATGAATGATGTGCTTGAATTGATTGACACTATGTGGCGTATGTTTGGTTTGGGGGGAAAGCGAGGCATTATGCGGAATAGAACGCGGAGAAATGTATAAAAGTTGGTAACGAATCAACTGTTGTATATTTTGGGAAAGCTGTGTTACACGGCATATATTATGCTGCTTTGATAGCCAATGACTTCATATGGCCTAAACGCCCAGTGGCAGCCTTATATGCAAGCTCATGCAGGCGTTAGGCACCAGGACTCGGCTTTTTGGACATCAAACTCGTTCTCAACTACAACAATCTCCCTTTTACCTGTCACGATCGAGTATAGCAAAATGAGTTTTGGATTCAGCGTTGGCGATTTCATCGGTGCGATCGAGCTTGTCAACAAGATCCGGAAGGAATTTGTTAATGCACCGAGCCAGTTGAAGGCTATTGGAGATGAGTGCGTTTTATGAACAGGAGCTTGACCTCTGCTAATGATAATTGAATAGAGTCCGAGGCCTCTCGATCGTTCTTGGAGATGCCGATGTTGCTTGTGCGCAAGAGACGCTCAATGACAAGCAGAAGAAGAAATTGGATGGTATCGACAAGAGCTGTCGCGATGTTCTTGACGACCTACAGCAAATACTAGACCAGAACAGGGAAGTAGTTTCAGGAAGTAGGGGTATTGGGAAGCGGGTAGTGAGGGTGTGGAAACGCATTAAATGGGACCCTGAGGTGATCAATGAGCTGCGGAGTCGGATCACTTCGAATATCGCCCTCCTGAACGCGTTCAACGGAGAGTTTACTCGCGACAACATGGTTAAATTAGTACACCACCAAGATGACCAGGAACGTCAAGCTATCCTGGACTGGATTAGCTCGGTTGACTTTCCATCTCAGCAGAAAGATATTATCAGTCGACGACAAGACGGAACAGGACTGTGGCTACTTGATTCGGAGGAATACAAGGCATGGTCAAGTCTGAAAGGGCAAACACTATTCTGTCCAGGAATTCCTGGGGCGGGAAAGACAATCCTTAGTTCGATCGTGGTTGATGATTTGAACGCACGATTTCGAGACGATGAAAGCGTTGGCATCGCATACGTGTACTTCAACTTTCGACGGCAGGAAGAACAGAAACTGGAAATTATACTTGCAGGTATCCTGAAGCAGCTACTCCAAAGCCGACCTTCTCTACCCGAGAGTATCAAGGCTCTCTATAGTCGCCATAAGCAGGATCAAACGCCATGGCCGACAGCTGAAACCCCCAAAGAGCTCCGGTCCGTTATTGCGCTTTATTCGAGAGTTTTTATCGTTGCTGACGCTCTCGATGAATGTCAAAACGAACACCGGACGAATTTCTTGTCTGGGGTCTTTGACCTCAAGGCAGATACGGAACTGGGCTTGTTTGCAACCTCGAGATTCATTCCTGAGATCACAAGTCGATTTGAGAACAGCCACCGGTTAGAGATTCGTGCGAGGGAACACGATGTGCAGAAGTACCTCAGGGGCCACATGTCGCGATTGCCAGCGTGTGTCCAACGAAGCCATGAAATCCAAGAAGCTATTGTGGCCAAAATTGTCACAGCTGTAAAGGGCATGCATGTGATCCCGATAACTTGGATATAAGCACGTGCTAACATTTATCAGGTTCTTACTCGCGAAGCTACATCTTGAATCTTTGGTCGGAAAGAGGTCGCTCAAAGCAATCAATACTGCATTGAAGAGGCTCGAAACTCCGGAGCATACGACAGGAAAACATGCAACGGTATCGGAAGCATACGATAGGGCTTATGATGACGCCATGGAGAGAATCAAGGGTCAGGTGAAAGATTCTTCAGAACTTGCCGAGCAAGTTATATCCTGGATCACTCTCGCCTGCCGACCGTTGACTACATTGGAGCTGCTGCACGCTTTGGCTATCGAAATTGGAGAATCAGAACTCGATAAAACAAACATTCCGGAGCTTGAAGACATAGTGTCGGTATGCGCAGGATTGGTGATAGTTGACGAAGAAAGCAACATCATTCGGCTGGTCCACTATACAACTCAGGAATATTTTGAAAGAACCCACCCAAGATGGTTCCCGAAAGCACAGACAGGAATCGCAAATTCATGCCTCACCTACCTGGCTTTTGACTCTTTTGAAACCGGCCCTTCGCGCAACCGTGACGAATTTGACGCAAGATTGGTAGATAATGCACTGTATGGGTACGCGGCATTGAATTGGGGACATCATGCACGTCTAGCTTCGATAGAAGCGGATACGCTAATATTGAGCCTCTTTGAGAGTCAAGCCAAACTGTCGTCCTCCACTCAAGTAATAATAGTCGCGGCAGAGATCAATTGTCCCAGCCAAGATGATGCAAAGAAAATGATCGGAATGCACGTTGCAGCATATTTCGGGCTACAAAATGTGATTTCGAGCCTACTCGAGAAGAGGCAGGATCCAGATCCGAGATGTCACAACGGGCGGACGCCTCTCTCTTGGGCTTCAGAGGAAGGACATTTGGAAGTAGTCAAGATGCTACTTGCAAAACCTAGTGTGAACGTAAATTCCAAGAGCAGCGCCCGCGCCGAATTTAACAAGGTTAGAGGGTATTATCATCGTGGCATGACGGCCCTGATGTTAGCTGCCATGCGGGGACATGAGCGCATCGTTGAGCTCTTACTCCAGACCGGCAAGGTGGACAAGACAATTACTTATAAAGACGGTCGAACAGCCCTGTGGTATGCGACGGAAAATGGATATTCAAACATCGTCAGCTTGCTGCAAGATGAGGTGTAAGGTCTGGCTTTGCAGGAAATGATACATCAGAGGGGTGGCAAATGCCGGAAACGATAATAGTAGTGGCATCAAAGCAAAGATGCATGGTGTACAGAAGAAACGCGGGTTCGAGAAAGCATTTGAAATTGACGGGAATGGGAAAAGGACACAGTTTCGGACAAATTGAGGACTCAAATCAGTCTGTAGCGAGAATGGTGTACACTGAACTGTCAGATATCCTGTGGTGTGGCGTAGTTAGGATGTAAATGTAGAAGTAGAAGTACGGAGGGGAAGGAAACAAGTTGGTGCTGGTGGTGGTGGTGCGAGGCAAGAAGTTAGGGCTGGGCTGGAAGCTCTATCGTGCACGTGACTCTCAATCCAGGCACCCACGACTGCGGCCTTGAAATGTGCAGAAGCAGATCATCAGTCAACGACCAACTTCAACGCACCACAGCAGCATGAATACCGAACAACTCTTTCTGCCCATGACACTCTTAGTGAGGGCATCATGAGTCCTACCACGTCAGTTACCCCTTGCCAGCATGGAGTTGGCGTGAAAGATGCCAATATCAACCTCTTTCCAGCATTCCACCACCTGAAGGGGGGTCTCCTAACTTTCCTATATCTCCACCTCTTTTCCCTTTCACCTCCCGGTATATGGCTGCAAAGATGCAGCTTCACGAGAGCTACAGATTGAGCCCATTTTCATGTTTCTGGCCTCAAAAGTGGTGGTGTTTTCCTGTCTGCTTCTCGTACTCCCTTCCATCTCCTACACCCTCGCTTGGGCTGGCTCCTCAGTCTTGGGATGCACGCTAGCGCATATCTTCGCATCAACGCGCGCCTCTTCTCGCCCAACCACAATCAACAAGCACAAGTACATACATCCACCACCCCAACTATCCATCAGATAACTTCAAT